>JACBWW010000494.1:0-33314 GCA_020086605.1 Lanius collurio | reverse complement strand
TCTCTAAATTTCTATCCTTCCTTAGCTCTTCTGTTTTAGGAACAGGACTGCAATCTTCAACTATTTTAAGTCCAAATATACTCTATCTCCATAAAAAACAAAACAAAAGATAACGTCGCCACATCAGTAACAAAAACTGGCATTAGTTTTAAAATATTATTGCTTATATGTGCTCTGAAACAGTCAGATTTCACTGCTTGAAATCCTAATACCTGCTGGAATGTCATATATGTTCCTTATATATACATGTCATGTATATATACTTTTCTGTGTGCTTACCTTTTGCAGTGAGCAAAACGAACACTAAATTTTCTTTATCTGTGATACGTTCTGGTCTAATGATGGACATTCCTGTGGAGGGATACGAAGGAGAAAGTGGTCTGAAAAATTGAAGGTAGAGATGAAAGTTATGAAACTGTGAACAAGACAGAGGGGAAAGAAGAGTCATAATAGTGGTTTCGTAGTCTGAAAAAACACAAGCTTAAAACCCCACCTATAATTATATAAATAGAGAGGGAAAAAAATGTTAAAACCATTACCACCAGTCAGAATATCTCTTCAAACAGGTGACCCTTTTAACATTTTAATTGTTTTTCAACTGCCTTTTTATTTAAAATAAAATTGCAATAGCCTAACAAGCCCCCACACACCAACTGAACCAAATATTTAGGTTGACTTTTCACAAAATCTCTGAACAGGAACAGTTTCTTGCTGTCACTGGAAAGATACAGTTCTACGTCTTCCACTTGCGTAGATTGCACCAGCTATGGTGATCAGCTGATCCCTTTTTCAGTTTCCTTAGGCCATAAACTACCAGTAAGCAATTGCTTTAGTAAGAGTAATTGTTTTATGTTGAAATTATTTATCTGGGTCATTTTTTTACTGCAGGGTCAGCTAAACAAAACCATCCGATTGGGAAAGCGAATTAAACAAGAGTAAAGGGGGTTTGAGGTAAGTTTTGAGCCATTGTGTCAGCTTAGCCCTCTCAAAGATTCTTGTATTTCCACTATTTCACTGCTCCATGACAGTAGCAACAGTTTCAAATCGAGTGAGGATGCAGAAGTGTACGTATGTCGACCACTGAGTTGCTTTTCAGTCTGCAGCCTCCCCAGGTCACCGTGTCAAACATAAAGTGGTGCTGCCTTTAACCCTGCTGTCACCTAGCCTGGAGCTTTGGGTGAAGGCTATCAGGGGGACTGTACCTACTTCTTGAACAATGATAACCATGCTGGTTAGAGCACTTAACTGAATTCTTGTGTTTGGTAAGCAATAAAGAGGACCCTGTGAGAAGAACGTGCTAAAAGTGTGTTGGTATACAAATGCAAGTGTAATAGTGTATAGAAAGAGTAGGTAAAGGGAAAATTTTATGTAGATTAAATCTGAAGTTTTGATTGCGTCACTCCTTTCTGAAAGTGCAAAGAGGGAGAAAAGTCCCTCCAAAACACAAAATTGGGATGAAGTTAAGACAATTTCAGCAATATTCTGTAACTGCTCAGTGTGCTGGTTTGGACAAATTTGGAGGAAAATATCCTCTGATAGAACACAGGTTACAACCACCCCTCCCACATAAGGTATAGGAAAAAAGACATTTTCCTCAGAGGAAAGTAAAAGAGATAAGAACTATTTATTTAACAAACACACAGGAAAAGGATAATACTGCTAAATAATAAAACCTCTCACTGTGGAGAGAAACCTGTGAAGATTTCAGAGTCCTTCTGTAGGTGTGGTCTCTCTCCTCCTCCTCAGAGCTGGGTCAGTGTGGGCCCACCTCCAGGGCCTCAGTGGAAAATTCTCCCAATGTGCTCTGATGTTGAAACAGTCCAGAAGAGAAGAAGGGAAAAACCAAAGTCCCAGGAAAACAAAGTTCAACTCTCTGTCTCCCTCCAGAGAAGAGGAGCCGAAAGCTGGCTGGAAAGCGAGCAGGGAGCTTCCTCTGCTCTTGCTGCTGCAGAAGCAGAGGAGTGTGTGTCTGTGTCCTTGAACAACTGCTTGGAAAAGTTCGCTCAGTTTTTCTTCTCTTCCTCCTCTCAGGCTCAATTTAAATGCACAGAAAAGCACAAAATTAATTTCCGGGCATAGAGAAACCAGAGGGGATACAACATCATAAAGTCACCTCATGACACTCAGTCTTGGAGTACAAGCTGAGTCAAGCAACAGGAGTTTGGAATGAATATGCATCCTTGCAGAAAATCTGAATGAACAATAGCCATTAGATCCTGGAATTATGATCAGTTGAACAAGACTTGGAGAACTGTGATTGTACTGGTTTTTTTGAAGACAACACAGTTTAAGTGTCCTTTGAACCATATTTTCAATCCCACCTATATATGCCCTTTGTTCATGCATCATCACAGAATCTCTATTCAAGAATCTCTTAAGTAAACAGAATGAAAGCATTCATAATGCTGAAAAAAAACATATCCTTCAATTTCTGGTTCTGAGTAACTTTTCAAGTAATTTTTTGTGCCAGTAAAACAAAAACTATATTATATAATGCAGTGAAAAGATGATTTTTTTTAAAATGTATTACCCTCAGTCTCGTCTCAAGAATACTCCACTGGACTGCAGTCTTGGTTTGGTTCTTCCAGTATTTACCCAAGTCCTTACAAATACAATAATACTTTCCAGATTTTCTTTTTTATTTTTTGTAGAATTGGCTTGCATTTTTAGGAGATTTTCTCATCAATAGTGAAATACTTCATGTATCTTTAGCTCTCTGAAGTTCATGTGTGTGTATTCTAAGAGGAGCACCTATCCCTCTTCCAAATAAAAATTTAAAGTGATTGTGAATGCTTAAACTCTTTATCTTAAAATTCTCACAGACTCAAGTGCACTAGTTCTCTACTTGCATAGAAGTTTTATCTTCTAGTTTTCCAGTAACTAAATGACTGTTCATTATGTTTTATTATTTTTTTTTTGTATTTAACTAGCACCAAAATTGATGTCACACAAAAGTAAACTAACTCAAGAAGTTGTATATCTCTGTTCAGACACCTGAAGTTCTTAATTCACTCAGATTAAGTCTTTCGCTAGTTCACATAGTGCAAGGACATTATAGCTAGCAAATATGTCTTAGATGGCATACTTGGTTCAGCCCTAGGGTAATTCTTAAGTCCATCCCAAATTTAATGGTATGCATATAAGATAATTATTTTTTCTATAATAAGAAAACGGAGATACACCGTGGCTTAAATATTAGGTGAGACAATACTTTTAATTTTGGCAAGTTAAAATCTTGTCTCAGTTTAGCATCTAATACTTAACATGAACAGCTGAAAAGGCTCAAAGCATGTGAAGTGGAACTCAAAGTACAGGGTCCTAGCCTCAAAACTCTTTTAACATTGATTAATATTGTGAGTTTAGGAGTTTTGTTATTATATTTAGAAGCTTATAAGTGAACCTTTGCCAAGATAAAACTTGAGAGTAGAATAAATGCTGTTTCAATGCCATTTAAATAACAGGAAAGAGAGGATCAGAAAAGAAGTCAGTTGAAAAAGTTCATATTAGAAATTTCTGAGAAATAAGGGGAAAAGAGTAAGTCTGCTCATTTTTACTCTTACACCATGGATAATGGATCCTGTGCCCTGGACCTCTTGCAATTTTTTAGCTTTAAATTATATTCAAAGGACAGCTCATAGGTGAACTCAGTAGGACTCCATCCAACCTCCTGCCCACAACAGGGTCACTTCTGAGGGCAGACTTGCTGAGGACTTTGTCCAGCTGGGTCTTGAAAACCTTCAAGGATGGAGATCGCACGTAATCTCTGGGCAGATTGCCAAGCTATTCTCGGAGATAAACTTTCCTGAGATCCAGCCTGAACACCTTTTTTCTCAATTTATACTCATTGTCTCTTCAGCTTACTTAGGTCCCTCTGCATAGCAGCCTGCCTTTAAGTGTATTGACATACCCTCTGAGCCCCTCAATAATTATCTGTATTGTAGGTATACATCATCTCAGGCAGAAGTTGCCTTTAGGTTTTCTGCATACATATATTTCAGATGTCTCACAATACAAGTAAAAATCATTCTCTAATGTTTAAAATATTCAAAACCTCTATTAGTATCATCACCACGGTTCCCTTGAATGACATTTTCCTTCCAATGTCTTACAATTTAATTCATTTTTTCTTCATATTAATATTTCTTCAACAGGAAAATCAGGAATTTGGAAGACCTGTGTAGGAGCCCAGTATTAAAAGAACTTTTTGCCTGTCTGAAGCAACCAACTCTTCCAGATCTTTTGGGGCCAATTTTTGAGGTTTTCAAAGCTCTAATTAGGACATGACTTCAAATTTCACCTCAATTATTGTTTGCCAACTTTTCTTTCTGTATGGTATATTTGCACAAATTATAAAGCCTTAGTTCAACAAGAATCTTTTGTTCCCCCTCAAATAAGGAAGGGTCATGGTTACAATTTTTCATCCATGCTTTAAACTCGAAGGTTAAAAAACGATGTTTAAATGGTGACAGAAAAACCTCAATGAAGAAATTGGGGTCTTTGACCTCAATCTCTACTGCTTGGAGTGGGAGGTGGAAGAATCATTATGTGTTTCCTAGCTGAACTACAGTAACCTGCACCTGACAATTTAACCTTTTAGGTTTTGAGCATTTTTCAGATCAGATCAAAAGCATCAAAGCCTGTGTAAATAACACACTGCAGAAAATTTTCTCTCACTTAAAACTAAAACCGGAAAAATCCTAACTATTTAAGTACAAAATGAAGTACATAGACTGTGCAAAATATCACATTATGTACATATTTAATAATTTATTCTCCTACCTCCTAGATTTACATTCAACTTGTATGTCATAGGAGATCTGACAGAGTAGGCTTTATTATCAGAGGAAGAGATAAGTTTAGGACAAGATGAGAGGAAGAAGTGATCACAAGTAAAAATCATTGACTTGAGAAACACTTCAAATCCTATTAAAACTGTGGGAAAAATTTGGTTATACTGGTTATTACTATTGTTCAGTGTTTGTTTGAAGTGTAGGTGGTGAACACACTGAAGTAAATAGATAAACTTAAGATAGGCTTTCTTTACTAACATGTTAAATTACCATGCCTGATTTTGCAGCCCAATTTGATAAATTATGAATCAGAAAAAGAGGAGGGACAGGTATTTATTAATAGATAGCTTTTCTTCCAGATATAATGAAATGCATCAAAATACATACTCAAGTACTAATGATGGGGTTTTTTTCAGAAATAAAATGTTAACCTAAAGAAAATTATTTCAGCAAATAATTTAAAAGCTTTCTTAATCCTAAGTTTAGTTTTACTTCCTTTACAAGCCTTCATGGCACCTCTAAATTGAAATTTGTCTGTTGAGTCAGACAAATGGTAATTCCCATAGCAAATGAATAACTTGTTGAAATTCTTCTGTGCTTCAACAAGAATTGAAGGCAAATCTGTAGAAAGGACAATTACCTAATTTACTCTATTTTCTGCAGCTTTTCTTGGTAAGGTCCAAAAATCAAACACATATTCTGATACAATAAGAAGTAATATTTTATCACTAGTAAGTCCTGCTTCAAGGCTATCTACAGCTCCAGGTAAGAGTTTGTACATATAAGGAAAGAAAGTATTTTGTTATTCTAGCATCTCCTCAAAATTATAACTGAAGTGTTCTGTCACAAGTCTCTTTGTGGGGAATTCAAGCAGCTCTGTTGTTGTGTCCAGCAGTTCATTTGTGTTTCCTGCATAGCCCAGAGGTCAGTAGGTAGGGACACAGTAGATTATGAGACATCTGAGACAGGAAAGAATAGTTGGAACTTGCAGGAGGAGGGCACCTTAAGAAATTCCTGTTACTGAAGTAACTGGAAAATGAATACCACAAGCAAAGAGTCATTGGATTGTTTTTTGGTTTTTTTCCTGCTGTACAGCTATTTTTTGTATAGGTTATTTTTTTCATTATGTTTTCAAATTAAAACTTGATTGAAGTATCAATACATTAGGAATAATATTCCTTACTCTTCTGCCTTTAAATAATGCTTTCACTCTTCTGCTTATCTCCTTTGCTTATATAAAAGAGTTATTTTGCAGTTTCAATGTCTTTCCGCTGTCTTGCAAATAGGTGTCTTGGACTCATCATCTTAAAAAAATTATAAAACCAACACATGACATTTTTAAAATTATTTTCTAACTTCAAGCATAATTAACAAATTATGCATGAACACCTACTTCCACTGCTCTAAAATTCTTTGATAATGCAACCACATATTCATCAAAGTTATACATGGGACTTTCAAAACAAGTATCATGGATTTTATTTAAAAAGTGAAAACAGGGAGGGTCCACAGTTCAAATAAAGTTAGACAAATATTAAAATAATCATAATTTGTTTCAATGTAGTCTTTTTCAAGGAAGGAGCAGAAAGGGCAGCAAAAAGAGTGGAATAAAGTTGAAGGAGACAAAAACAGGCAAAGCACAGTGTACAGGTTTTGAGAGAGAAAGAAAATAGAGAAAATTAGCAGGAAGAACATGAAAGTGGAAGTTGTACAACATATGGGAAAAACATGAGAAGGAGAAGAAAATGGGAAAGGCAGAAAGAAAGGAGAAACTGTTTAAAATAAGTTCAGTATGGTGGAAGAGGTATTTAAAAGAACTATCCAAAAACCTATTGAAAAACAGATTTTTACTTCGAAACTTTACCTTATATGGGATTGTAATTTTTTTTTTTTCAGTCAAAATTCCCTATAATTATAAAATTCCTGGGGTTTTTTTCCAACTGACTTTATTATTCTATCTCACAGGAGTCAATTATGAGCATTGATGTGGTTCATCTAACTAATAATTTTAATCACTGAGGATAGCAAAATGTCTTCGAGATATAGCAAGTTTATTCCCTTGACCAAAAGGGAAAAAGAAAACAATCTATCCTGTATTTTAGGTAACAAAAGTGTTCTACACAGGAATCATTTGAGATGTGGAATTAAAATTCGGTAAACCCACATCCCAGGGCTTCTCCATGGTGTGACTTTACTGCTCTATTAGTGTAGAGGTATAAGAGAGCAATTTGAAGGACAGCATCCTAGAGCATTTAGGAGAGATAAATTTGTTTAAACTATTTTTTAATGTTAGCCAAGTCTGTCTTCAAAAAGAAAGAATTTGTTCAAATTTAGAAATTAAAAAAAAAATTAAAAACACAGAGTTTGAATCCAAGGGGCAAATCTGAGAGTGGTAGAAGAGTAGTACTGTACTATTTTACTTAGCAGTGAATAGTTCAGTATCTCAGTTTTAAGCACTGAGAACCTTTGCTCCTAACACAACTGGCCAATGTTTTCTAATTAATAAATACCTATTTATATTTTAATACCATCTACCTGTCACCAATGTAGGTTTTATTTCATGACTTCTGTTCTTGTGCTTTTATGTGATAAATTATAATTTACATATATTGGTGAACATAGGAGGAATAAAATAGACTAAAACACTGAGACAATGAATCACACATATTAAGAAAAGAATTGATTAACCCAGTCAAGAGTTCTTTGTAGACATCTTGTATTTCACCAGGTGCAATTTACTGTCTAAGCAAGTGGTGAAGACTGACAGCTCTATAGAGAGTAGCCAGGGCATTGCCTGTTTTGCATAGCAAATTCCCTCAAAAGGCTGGCAGAGAGAATTATTTGATCCAGCTAGGTAAGTTCATCATAATGCTTTGCATGCATTCCAGATGGCATAAAGCATCACACTGATATGTAATTTGTTCTTCCCATGTTCCTCTTTGACAAAAGAAGCTCAAAAAAAGAGACATTTTTTTGGCACGATGGGATTTCCCCAATGTGCACAGATCTATGGATTGCATTCATGTACTAATTGAAGTTGCTTAGTTAACAATGAGAATCTGGAAATAAGAAGCAACCACAGAGAACTTATATAAATGCCAATGGTTTGTTAAATAAATAGAGGGTTTTAAACTATGTGTGCAGGAAATGAAATTTGGGGATTAAAATAAGGACTTCACTGGCTTGAAAGGAAGATTAATTCAGAGAGGGAAGAAATGACAGTGAAGTTGGCAGAACATTTCAAAGATCAAGCAATAAGCAAAAATTTGACAATCTCAGGAACTTAGTGAGCTACTACTAGATCACGAAGGATTCAATTATAGAGAAGATTGAGAAATGCTGGGATTCAAAGTTTTATGTATCCCTACTTAAGGGAAGATAAAAATATTATATGAAAGGTCTCAGAATGAATAATTGTTCCAGGAAAGAGTGATTCAAATATTGTCAGAGAAAAAAAAATCTTAAAAAGATGCTGCAAAATAAAAAAAGCTGGCTAGCAAAGCTGACATATTTAGAAGCCTCCTTCACCAAAAGAAAAATAAATGTAAGACTGAATAATCAAAATTTATAGAAGAAATTAAAAATTATTTGAGAGACAAATACAAAAAATGAGAAAAGAATAGGACCACAATGAAAGTAAAGTAAAATAAAGCATTTAAAATATTTGCATTAAAGATCATCAGGGTATAATTCAAAGAATCAGAATCAAATAACAATTTGTGTTCAGGAATCAGAAGGAACACATAAAAATATAAAACTTACTAGATTTTACATAAACCTGTGTAACTCTGGCCACTGTGAGAAGGGACTGTCCTGGATTTATAAAGTGTGAAAAGTACTACATGAAATGAAAGGCACATTAGTTTAACATTAATCGTATGCAAATTTTCCGAAAAGATTTCAAAGAATAGAACAATTGAAGGCACAGGTGTAAATGGAATGTAGAATAAAATACAATATGAGTTTATTAAAGAGCTCTACCCCTGGATTAATTTAGCAATTCTTCTTTCATAAGATAATCATATTTTAAGCTAAGAGCTCCATTTGCATGGAATTGAAGAGTGCCATATATGAAAAGAAACATGCAACAGATCTTGAGAATTTAAATAATTCACGAGGGCAAGAGATGACATTAAACAGGAAAGATACACGTTGCTGCAAAATCCTTACGAATCTTTCTTTATTAATTTGTTTTTTAGTGACTGTGAAAGAAAAAAGTAGAATAAGTAGATGAAATCTGGTCAGCAAACAACCACAGGAGGAAGGTTTTTCCAAAGCAAAAAGAAGTCTGGGATATCACTAAGGAAAAGCAATGTGAAAGAAAACCTGGAAATGCAATAGAATGAAGATTAATTTCAAGAGTACAAAGCAATCCTGGGCAATAAGTCAAGGCAGGGCAGCCCTGGTAGAACTCAAGGTTCACAATCCACAAAACTGATTAATTAATGATATTGACATTATCTGGATGCCATCATTATCAGATGAGAAGCAGACAGAAAGAGTTTTCAAAATTTTCCCGAAAAACTTAATTGAGATTATGATTAATTTGTAGTTCTCATCCACAAGGTTGAAATTCACAGATCTTAATTTGTATGACTGTTGATCATACATGAGACAGCTTGTGTGGCTTTGTTGCTATTTTTTTCCTATACATAAAACTCCAGTTGGGTTTGTTGCAGAAAACAGTCTCATAAAAAAAAAACCCTGTTGCACTGTCCCAATGGCTACTCATATTACAGTGATTCTTCATTAAAAATCCCTCTTTTAAAATATTTTTTTAAAAAGTAAAATTGCCACCTACGCCACCTATATTACAAAGCTAGAAATCTGATTCTTTCTATGATTTGGGGGTTCTCAATCTAGAAGATTTTATACTCCCTTGGAAGGGATAAGGCAAGACAGTTGCATTGCAAAATGAATATTTCCTTTTCTTACTCAATAAATTTTGCTTAAATATCACCAAAAAATAGTATTGTTCATTGTACAATGAATACTTGACAGGCAGTTTTACTTTTACTGAGCCTTAACTGGAAATGAGCTAGTGAGAAAGAAAATGATCAGATATTACATATCTAAATTATATCATCAAAGTGCCCCTTCCTGCACAACCCATTTGATTCTAAGTTTGGAAAAAAAAAAGTTAATGAGCTTGAGTACTATCTGAAACATGTGAACATTATGGAAAATGTCTTAAATTTACATCCAGAACTTCACAGTCATTTGGTACTTTCTTTCCAAAACAATTACATTGGCATTAAGAACTCTTTTTCTTTTTATTTAATAGACTAAAATTTAATAATAAAAGTTCATTACCATGCAGAGGCTGCCATATTAAAATCTAATGCAGCATTAGGATTTCAGCAATCCAATATACCTGCTACTGAATAGATGAAGAACAGGAAACTCTAATGATATTCAAATGCGTCGTTTCCTCTAAGTGCCATAAAGTGCTTTACAGGGTTTTTTTATCAGAACTAAAACTCCTAGCTCTCTTAGCACAAATGTGAACTTGTATTTTCTTTATTAAAATGCCTTTTGACAGTGACAAAGATAGTGTAATTTTTTCTTTTTTATCAATCAGTCAGATCAAAACGCGTGATATCATATGAAAGCAAGTAAATAATCATCCAGAAATAGAAAAAACTTGAGGTATTCTTTAATCAGAGCATACTTTTTCCCAACTTCATTTCATATTAACTCAAAATGAAGAAATATTTGTAGAATGCAGTGCAACGATGCATTTTTTTTAATCAGGAAAGAGATTATCAATCCCTCCCCAGTACATAATTTTATTTTTAGAAAATAACTCAAGTATTTGTCTTTCTACCTTGAGTTGAATTGTATTTTGCGGTGTACATTCTTCCAGTATGAAAAATGCTACCAGTTACTATGATTCATATTAACCACATTTCTACTCTACTTTGAATAAATGATGGTGTGAAAGCTTAAATGATGTCTGAGAAATTAATTCATTCTACTTTCAATATGTGTAAAACATCCAAGGTTACATTTTTATGGTTAAAAGGCGACTTGTCTGCCCACATTTAATATCCTGAGTCAAGAACGGCTTCCGTGAAAGAGCTAAATAATTCTCAATCATGTAGGTAAATAAATCTCTGGATCATGACAAAGGAAGTAAAATATCATGGAGAGATGTTTGTAATATCAAAAGTAACACGCAGGAGCAAACATTACAGTCTAGTTACCACAAATGATGGCTCAAGATAATATTACAATTCACATGCAGGCCACTCCTGTTTAGCTAAGATGGGGTAGTTAAAAAAGTTCCTCTTTATCAAAGAATAAGGCCTTCTTGATAGTGTTTTCAAATATATTTTGTATCTTAAAATTGCAAATAAAGTCGAAAACTTTGAGAATTTTAGTATTTGTTTTACTGCCAAGCATTAATCCAATAGTTAATTAAGGAAAATTAAGGAAAAACATTCTTTTTAATATAGCAATTTCTATAGCAATCCATAGAAATTATATATCAATAGAGTAAAAATATCTGTACTACTAGTTGCAGGATTGAGCATGAAACTTTAAAGTGGAGAAAACAATAAATTCCATCAAGAACTTCCTTGCAATTTTCTAACATATTGGAAAGAATATGTTTAATTTTTCATGGATCTTTTTTTTCCCAAATTTAAATAACTAGAACTAATAAAAATGGAACTGGTTATAATTTTTGAGATTCACCATTTTTCCACTGGAATTAATCAAGTTGTAAAACCCTATGCTTTCCACTTGAAGTGTGCTTTAATAGACTATAAATTTATATTTTTAAAAGTAATACTTGATTATTTTATTTTCAGTTTCAAAGTGTACTGTCAATAAAATACTGTCATTAGTATAAATTGGAATAAAATTTTAAAAATGGCAATATTTTAACAACAGAAAAGTAGAATTACTGAATTTAAATTTAGAATACTTTAATTTGAATAATATTATGATTATGGACCCACACAGTCCATACAAAATAATACAAAATAATCACCAAAACAAGAAACAAATTAACAGGGTAGGAAAAAGAACCATCCAAGAACAACTTTGTATGCTCACACAATTTACTCTGTTACTCAAATTTTTCCAATACTTTCTTTCATAAAAAAGTAGGCACATTTTTTAGGGTATTTTGGTCAGCAGCATATTTTGTCATGAAACATATGACCAGAAGTGATGGGGTCTCCATGGCTGAACATAACAATAGACACCTTGATAGGAGTCATTAATTTACATATAATCTATCTGTAATAAAGAATATTCCTCTAACATCAAAAGCCACAAATAATTTTTACACTTTGCTGAAGTCTCAAACACATTAGCATGGGAGACAGAATCCACAGAAAAAAACCCCATGTTTCTTGTTATATAAAAGGAAAAAAATTATCAGGAATACATTAAAGCCACTTTTCCCATATATTTGGAGTTATTAACTAAATCTATTTCAGCAATTTAAGGAAGTAATAAATAATATAGTTGGAGGAGAACACTTCCAAATTATTTATTCCATCCAGAAAAAGTTCTTACTGTCCTCAAATCAAGCTAGGTAGGCAACACATGGAAATGAAAGGTTATGAATATTTTTTAAGCAAATTGACTTGGATCCTTGATGTTCCATTTTAGCTATGAAGAAGCTACCATGTTTCTGGATAAATTAAAAATAAAAGAAGTGCAGAAGGAATAAAAATCGGGGAGAGAGATTTTTATGTGTTGTCTTCAATGCAAGAGTTGAAGCCCTGAAGCCATCTAAAGAAATTCAGTGCACCCTATGTAAGTGTTTTCCTGTTCTGTGAGTATCTGTAAAAATTTATTAATTTTTAAAATGTGGTATTGTAGTTTGTAGTTTTCCCCCTCATAGGACAAGTTTCATGCTCCTCCTTAACTGTGTTTTATTTAACATCTTAAATAGAAAATCACTCTCATGAAATACATTTCTTACAGAAAGTGAATGCTGGCTGTCTTTCAATATGTACCCCAAGTGTTGAAAGCCATGGATGTACAGTTGATAACACAGGTAAAACTCTTAATGTAATCAAGTATATTAGAAGGTTTTATAAAAACTAGGTTCGTATTTCATGACTGGAGATGACTCCATTACTTATGAAAGCTATAGGCATTAAATATCTGTTGGAGACAGCAATTTGTTTTAACATTTTTATATGCTTTTTAGAATGAGCATTTTAATGACACCCTTTTTTGTGGTGACACATGTGAAATCATTTAGAAGACACTGAAGAGGTTGGTGTGTCTGGGAAGAATTACTGTACTGGAATAGGGCACAAGAGACTTCCCTTCGTGCAGGTTTAGCCTGTCAGGGGAAGCCGTGTCCCAGCCACTCCCCCTTGCAGAGCCAATGCTCTGTGCACACACAGATAAAGTGTCAAAGCATTTCAACAGGCATCACTGCAGTTGGGAAATGCTCTCCCCCGATGCGTGGCCACCTCTGCCACTCCTGGAAAGCAAAACGTCTGTGGGTGTAGGTTCATAGCAGAATAACAGACTCGAAGTTCTGTGCCACAAACAAAACTGAGATATTTGCATTTCAAAATATTTAGTTTAACTCAATCTACCTTGATTGTAGACAAGTTTTAAAAATTTCACATTCTCCCCCTACATAACAAAGTAACTCACAATATGGGATTACTGATTTTCTTCAACATCCCACTTTAGGAAAGCCTTGTAGCAACCACTAAATCTACATAATATTCTGGTTTGATTTTGTAATCCCATTAAAGGAGACATTCCTTCTTTATGTTCTCTTATCTTCTATATTTCTTTCTGTATAGCACAGTGCCATACTCTGCACTGAAATATAATAGATAATTCTTTCTCAGAATTCAATTTTTGGCAACAAATGTTACTTGGAGATACAGTTTGTCATGCTTTTATAAATAACTGGTTAAAATCCCTGGAAAACACTTTGCACTGAAGCTGATTAAGAACATAATTTTCCAAATGTTGGAATTAAAAGCAAAAAACGAAAACTGGAAGATAGTATGTTTCTTTTTATGGCATTCTTAAGTATAAAATCAGCATGTAATATATAGCAGTTGTCATAATTTTGCCATATTTCTGAGCAGGATGCATTGTAAACAGCAAATAAAGAAGCAGATATTAAAAACAGTATGCATTTTATTGAAGGACATGAAGGCAGTCTGCTGCAGGGCTAAAAGACTGGTATTTTCATGCTTATTGCCTTAAAAATAAAATAATTTGGACACTAGAAAGGAACCAATGTCAGCTACTAAATTTTATGCCTTTTATTCAGTCTAGCAATCAATTACTATATTATGATGATCTGGCATATATTAGCAAAAGTTGACTTTATTAATAATTACTAATACAAAAACCTCAAACCAAAATACTTATCCTAGCCTGTCCTTTACTGTATAATAATATTAACAATAAAAAGTTATTATCAATATAAAGCAAATATAAAACGCCTCTGAAACAATAGGTTAGTATTTTATTTTAAATTCTCAATAATTTGCCATAGGTCAAATGCCCTAAGATGAAATACAATGATGAACCAAAAGCAAACAAGAAAATTCTAATTGTCTGTAAACTCACTGTGGTGAACCTTCCCACTTTGTATGAACTGCATAATTAAGTCTTCCTTCTACCAAAAGCCACAGTACCTTAAGAGAAGGGAATTTGAGAAACAGGAAATTAAT
Source organism: Lanius collurio (assembly GCA_020086605.1). Lineage (NCBI taxonomy): Eukaryota > Metazoa > Chordata > Aves > Passeriformes > Laniidae > Lanius > Lanius collurio. The sequence continues at coordinate 18,847 of JACBWW010000494.1, read as the reverse complement.
TACGTATCCTTCTGTCTGCAGCACTGAAACGGAGCCTGGGTGTGGCATCCAGCTGGAACCTACGTGACCTCTGCCATACCAGTTTCAGCAGCTCTTGTTAGATGACTTCACTCCAAAGCTGAAGATTTGAGTTGCCCAAGTTACAGCTTTGAATTCAGATATTCTTCCAGAAGCAGAGGTTGGGGATAACATTCCTTTCGCAGTTTTTTACAATCTTTTCTACCCAGGAAGTGATAGAAATTTGCTGTCATCAAGCTGTAGGTGTTATTTATTTTCTCTTTATGTACAATTAATTCAAGTAGTTTGTGTTGTTTCACTTACTCCCTGGATGTTACACACACAAAGCCAAATGAAAAGAATCTTCACAGATCTCACACTGTTGTGTACAGCTAGCTGATTCAAACAGGGAGCACAAATAAACAATCCCCACCACAGTACAGAACAGAGTAATAAATAATACAATTATTTAAAATCTCAGGTATTTGAGAGTGCAAAATGTGTGTAGCAGAGTCATAGAACAATTCAGGTAAAAAGGGGCTTACAGATCAACATCAAAGTGATTCTGCTTAAAGCAAGTATAATCAAACCAAGTTTCTCAGACTTCTGTCCAGCTAAGTTCTGAACATCCTAAAGGCTGGAGAGAAAAACTGCATAGGTCCCTATTCCAATATTTTACTACCCTGAAGGTAAAATAAACAAGCAAATAAATAAAAAAATACTTCCCTGGATATACAATTGGAATTTCGCATGTGTCAGTTTCTGTCCATGACCTTTTTTCCTCTCACTTTGCACTTTGAGAAGAGCCTGCTCTGACCCTGTTTGTGCCCGTGGCTTGAAGCAGTTGTTTTACACAATAATATGTCCCTCAGTTATATGTTCTCCTGGCTAAACAGGTATGTGTCTCAGTGTTTCCTTATATGCCACATGCTTCAGCTCTCTGACCAGCTTTGTGGCCTTCCACTGGGCTCATTTCACTACGTAAGTGTCTTTCTCCTGGTGGGGAGCCTGAAACTGGAGAGAGATCTTCAGATAACAGTCCCAAAAGAAATAATATCTACATCTAATTAATTTAATAATTGAAATTCATGGAACTAAAAATAATCTTGAAATGCCTTCAGTTTGGCTTTGAAAAGTGTAGTGTTTCCAACATTGTAGACATCAAAGCAATTCCACTGGCTGATTCAGCTTCAGTTTTGGCACAATCAGCAGACTGGCATCTTGAGCACTTAGAACTCAACCAGAATATGAAGAAAGAACAGCTTGTTAAGCAAAGAGAATTCAAGGGCAAAAAAGGTCTGGTGAGGCAAGAAACATTTTAAATTGATGCTGAACCTGTATGGATAACAATAGAGTGAGCTGAAAAAGCTAGAAAATGTGCTGACCCATCTCAATGTTAGTATTTAGGTATGTGGAAAATAATTTGTCCTTAGAAGACCAATAAGAAACTATAATTAAAGATGTTCCTGGTCTAGCAAAATCATGTTTGCTTCCCACAGATGAAAATATATATATAGAACTACTTTCATGGCTAAATGTACGGCCACAAAGATGAGGGCTCCAGAGGGCTGGAGCACATTTCCTATGAAGACAGGTCAAGAATTGTGTAGTCTAGAGAAGAGAAGGCTCCAAAGAGCCCTTCCTTTCAATATATGAAAGGAGATTATAAGACAAAGAAAGCCTTTTTAACAGGGCCTGTAGTGACAGGGCAAATGGCAATGGTTTTGAACTAAAAGAGGGTAAATTTAGATTGGACATAAGGAAGTAATTTTTACAGTAAGGTTTTTAAGACACTGAAACAAGTCACCCAGAGAAATTGTGGATTGTCCCTGATTGGAAGCATTCAAGGCCAGTCTGGCTGGATCTTTGAGCAAGCAGGTTTAGTAGAAAAGGTCCCTGCCCATGGCAGGAGGGTTGGAACTCAATGAATTTTAAGGTTCCTTTCAATCCAAATGATTCTAGGATTCCATGAAATGTAGGTAAATTGTTCAAATCTAAGTCATGGCAGATACAGGGAGCAAACTAAGAAAATACAAAAATAGGTGCTAATTTTTTTACATATTACTGTTCATTATCATATAAATTGTAGGGTACCTTGGGTTTTTTTCTTGTCATCAGAAGGTTCCTAATCCTGTGTACAATTAATTTAACACTAATTAAAAACTCTTTGATATAAGTGCCAACATCAGTGGAATAATTTTATTTCTTTCAGTGTCATTTTTAATTTAGATAATCCAGCCAGCACAACTGGACATAGAAAAGACAGTAGGATAATAATGATTTTAATATATATTTTAAAAGCAAAAAAAATAAGATTTTTTTTTTTTTTTTCCTGAACAGCAATGAAAGCCTGGACCACTCAATCAAACCAGAACAGCTGAAGGCAGCAGCCAGCCAGCAAAGAATGGAAGACTTACAATAGAACCCCTGGGACATCTCAAAATATGTTGGACATAGCAAAAAAGGGCAAAAATACAAACTATCAGTATATGCCAAGACTTAAGCAGTTCAGAATTATCTGAATCTGAGAAAAATCACTTCTACTCATAATGTCTGAAACCGGCCTGGGAATCCTGCTGTTGAATAACTAGAAAAGATGGGACTAGAAAATATGCATTGTTTTACAGGGGATTTCATTAGGTAATTTCAGTTCTTTAAAATAATTATTTTCTTCAGTGAGATTGTCCCAATATAAAATAGTATAAACAAGTCAGATGATTAAAAACCGTTGACAATCCTAACATAGAACCAAAGTAAATCAAGGTACACATTTGAAATTCATACTGAACAAAAATAAAAAAAAAAATAATAAAAAAAAAAAATAGCCAGTAGCTTAAATTCCTATACATTATCAGTGTGAAGTATCTCAAATATTTTGTTATGTATCAAATATGTCAGTGAAATTATATGTTGAATTAGTGATAACATGACTAGGTAAGTTTTTTGACACATTATTTTTTTTTCAAGTAAAAGAAAAGTGTCAATTAAGTCAAATATTACATAACTGTGGGAGCAAAGGGAAGAATAAACTTTACATAACTGTGGGAGCAAAGGGAAGAATAAACTGTGGATGCTAAACAAAAGGACACATGATACTAGAGTCTTTGTAAAGATTAGATCTGTGGAGCTAGAGATTAGGAAAGGTCTTGTTTTTTAAATGAAATATTCATTGAAATTGTTCAGTAAAACCTGTAGCAGCAAGAGAACAATGGCTATACACAAAAAACCCCCCAGTCCAATCCCAACAAATTCTGTTGCACATCTACAGATGTACTGATGCAGGTACTCTTTGAGAAAACTTCTTACTTCCTCTATTGCTGACTGTGTCCTTTCTTCAGGGTAAAATTATCAAGATATCTTAAAATTAAAAGAAAGGGTGGTGATACACAGAAAAATCCAAATCAGGAGAGCAGGTGGAGCTGTATGGTTTCTCATTTTCAGTCACGTTTCAAAGCTGGCACTGAGGTTAACGTGCAGGTAGTTCCAGACAGTTTTTTTCTTGTTCAGTGGGTTTAAAAAAAGGAAAATGACCCACAGAGGAAGGCTCCATATAAAGCAGTCTGTGAAAACATAAAAAGGTTCTGCCTGATTCATAAAGGTCATTTAGATTCAAGTGCTTTAAATAAATGGATTAGCATAAATGGATTATTTTGCCAAGGTTTGCACACTACTTTGAAGATATAGAGGCTTTATACTTGTTCGTAAATGGCCTGCATAAGTCATGCAGAGAGTATTGTTCTCTGAGTCAGTTAACTAATGAGATATGATTTCATTCGTGAGTTCTAAATACTTTTGAGTTAGACATTATATGAATTGTGTGTCCATATGGGCCTAAGTGTATAGGTTTGTTTCTGTTGATTGTAAATTTATATAAATCTTGTCACTAATTTGTTAACATCTTTAGTTATAGTTATCTTCATCAGCTTACATATAACACTAAATAGATATTTGAATTAATAAGAAGAACTTTAGTACGATTAATTTTACAATGCTTCCAATTAACATTAATTAATTGGTTAGTTGTAAATACCCAACTTGATGCACAGAGTGGAATTGCTTCCTATTAGTCAAAGATAATGTACTAATGTGATCACGCAATGAAAAAAGATGAGACTCATCTATAAGATTAAAGATATACCCAGAGAATTCTGAGTACCTCAATGTCTTCTGTAGAAAAGGAGCAGAGTTCCCAAGTTCCTAAGATTGAGACCAAATGAAGAGTATTTATCACTTCATGTCGTGTGAATTTCCTTAAAAGATATTCTTGCAGACTTTTTTTCATCTTATTTGATACCCCTCCGTAGCAAAGCTTTCCAACAGCAAGAGCATATTTAGTAGACAATCCCTAAGCAAAGTATTCTCTGTGTGTCTAATCTTCATTTCATGCCTTGTGTGCCATTGACTTTGACCTTGTAACTAATGGTAATAAATGCCATAGTTCTCTTTGAGTGCAGCATCTTTCAGGACATACTGTCTAACAGAATGTCTTAGCAGAACATTACCAGTATATTATGGGACATATTCTTATGCCTCTCTTAGCCTTAACAGAAAAGGGAGAGAAATCAGACTCTGGGGAACAGTTTAGCCATTGTCTTATGCCAAGACAGTCAGAAAGTTGTACTGGTGAGCAAACACCTCACCTATCCACAGAGCCTCAGGGTTCATGCTGCGGGGACGAGGCATCTAGGAGACAATAATGTGACACTCTGCAAGAATGCAAATTCTGTTACATCAGTAACAATGGCTGAAGATTTATAAGTTATATCTTCATTCTGGTGCCTGAATTGAATTCACTCCTGCATAATACCCCTGTAGATTTTTTTTTTTTAATCTAATATTATTAGTGTGCCTCATTTTGATGATATGCTACAGTGATAAATCATCAGTGTGCTGCTGCTCTGATGAGCAGTTGCTTCAGCATGCCATTGAATCTGTCATGCAAATGATGTATTAATAAGGAATACTGATGTTGTGTTCTGCAAAAGATGGCACTGCCCGGAAAACAAAGGGTTCAGGAATGTATTCAGCAAGATTTCAAGACAAAAAGTCAGTCAGTACACAGGATGCTAAGAGCTGATTCTCCAGCTACACTGTATAACCATATTTTTCTGGACTACTGGTGCTGGTATTTTTTTAACTTGCAGGAAAGAGGCAGGAGAAAACAGTTTTGAGCTGAGATAAAACAAACAGTATAAAACCAGCTTCCTACCTTTTATTAAGCATGAGATTTTAATTTCACTCTACAAAGAACAGGGAAGAAGGGGAAATACAGAAACACATGAATTTAGTTCTGTGATATGGCTAAATAAAAAGGAGTAGAGAGTTGCTTTAATAGATAGATAGACCCTTACATACATATTTGATGTTTTCCATAAGTAAAGATCCCAAGAGCAAATTTTTTCCTGTGGTCCTTAAAGTTACTTAAAATTACTTACACAGTAAGGGTAATAGCACAAGAAATCTTGTAAAAAGTGATCACATCTTCATCCCTATCCTTTATTTTAATCTAGATGGGAGACAGGGAAATATAACTAACAATAAAAGAAATCTGTGATTTTTGTAAGTACTTTCCTAGGTATTATATGATGATGACAATTTAAAGGCCATAGAATATTTCCATTTTATCTTAGCTTTTTTACATGAAAAAGTAAATCTTTTAATATAAGATATCTTTGAATTCTAAAGATTTTTGATACATTCCAACAGATCATACTAATAGAAACATATTTTTAAAGCGACAATAAAACCAAATTTAAAAACCCATAAATATCTTTCTAAAATTCCTGAAAGCTAAATTAACAACATTTTTATCTAATTTAGGAAATCAATGTAGAGAGATTTTAACTAACCAAAGTTGATGTGACAGAATATTTCATCAGATTTCAGATTTTCCAATTCAATTTTCCAGAAGACAATGAAAAAAACACTCACTTACATTGGACACAAATTTGGTATTTTATCAAAAAAGTATTGAGTATTGTATCAGCATATAATATTATGGGTAAAAAGAACATGTTTTGTATTAAGAATAATAAAAGATTTAAAAATGTTGGTGAGATTTGTTCATACCATAATTATACAACTAATGGTGCAGAATGGTGCTATATCATGTAGCTGCAAATAAGACAGAATGTTTTCCAACTACCAGCATTTGGGATGCATTAGTAACAGGGAAGTAAAATAATTGTCATTATTTTTCAAGAGTCTACTGCATGCTAGTGATAACTATAAGTTTATTCTTCCTTCTTTCTTATACTATTTATAGTGTTTATTGGTTCATTTTTTTCTGCAAATTTGACAATTTATAGAAAAAACAGAAGAATAAAAGTCTAACATGAAAAATCTCTATATACAGCTCTTGTTTATTGCTTTAAATTACATCTTTTCACTGCAGCATCAGAAATCAGAGAAAAAACTAAAAACTAAAAAGAAAAATAAATAAACTAAAAGAAATCCTTGACCTCAAACAGTAATGTTTTTGAGTAAAGTTTGCTTAATATTTTGATTATTGAAATCATTGCTATGTCTGTTGTTGCAGTGTGCTTTCCTATCAATATTAAACACTCTCTGACTGAGTGCTGAACAGGTTTTTTTCAAGGCTCTGAGTTTAACTATTTTTAAGTTTTCTGGGAAAGAAATCAATATCAAATTACAACAAAGACAAGGCTGAAGTAAAAATTGTTTTTGTCTGGCCATAGGCTAGAGAGCTCACTAGTAAACATTTAAAAGCATAAACTACCTTTGCAATGTATCATTCTTTGATAAACTTATCAATTCATAATACTGATTTTCCAAAACCATACAAATTGTTATATTTAGATGGAATAGTCATTTCTTCTAAAGATCTGCCATTTTACCTTTTTTCCTGGCAAGTATAATTTAAAATATTTTCTCAGCATTATAGCATAAACCCAATACAAATACACTGAAATATCCATGACAGTTTCTTCCCAATGTAAATATTTACTATTTCCTTAATATCTAATACAGTAAATCAAAAGGAGTATGAACTACCACAGGCACTAGAATACCAGCACTGAGAATACTTTAAAACCTAACATACAGAAAGAATCTGAAACCAGCTTTAAAAGGAAGTGTTCAGTCTTATACAAATTAAAATGTAAATGTCTTCTTAAATAGTATAAAAGAATGCTTTGACTCTTTTAAACATTTTCTCATTTTTTTCACTGAGTTTTTAATCAAGGCAGTATCTTTCTGGAAATTATTTCAGTTTTGACAATTCATTTACTGTCAGAAACATTTCAGTAAAAAATTTCCAATCAATCACTTCATAAATTGTCTTCTAAATGCTAGCATCTAATTTCCACATTATATGGTGTCCATCAAAAAATGTAAGTGCCTTGTTCCTCTCTTTAAATATAGACCAATTTTTACTTTTTTTTTAAATCAAATTTTCAAGATTAGATGAAGAATCCCTGAAAGAAGATGATTTGCTCATTTTTCATGGCAGACTCTATCCAAGATTTGGATTGTTCTTTTCCTTGAGACAAGATCCCTATGAAATTTTTGGGTAAAAAAAACCCATGCTGTCTCCTTTATATAATTTCTGGATGGATGTCTGCTTGATCTTCTTTCTGATTTCTGAAGGTTTGTGTGATAGTACTCTGATTTCCTTGTCCTTGAAGCAGAATTCCAAAAATTCCCTCTTCAGAAAAACCTGATGACTTTATCATATCTCTCCATACTGTACAAGAAAGGGGGGGCAAAGAGCAAAAAGTGCAAGTCTTTGCAAGCCTTAGCTCTGTAATAATCTGAGTGACAGCTGATCCTTCTCTGAAACTGAATTCAGTGTACATATTTCTGTTTTCCTTTAAACTGATGAAATGGATACTTGAAGGATCATAACTAATGTGTAGCCTGCCTCCAACTGTAAGAGGAAGCAAAATGAGGTTTGAGAAACTATGGGCAGCTTCTCTCCACTAAAAGTATTCTGCATACTCATGGAAGCATTAAATGCTTATCCTGCTTTCCTTTTCATTCTTAAAAGCATTCTGAGTAATTGTTAAGAATTTTTTTAGGAGTTTTGCACTGGAGGAAAACCAAAACTATCAAGGAAAGAGGAAAAATAAAATATTTGTTAATAATATTTAGGAAGTAATTAGAGTTTTGGGAATTGATCAGACCGGAACATTAAGAAACTGGAGTGAGAACTACAAAATCACCCATCTGAGTGCCTTTACTTACAATATTCCAAAATCTTGGTAGTCAATACCTATTTTCTGAGAGTGAGTTTCAAGACTACTCTGAAAAGGATATTGGAAACTGATATCTAAAAAAAAAAAAATTGTAATTTTAAAAAATATTGGCATAAAATTCTTTATATAGCTTAAAGTCTGGGGCTCTTGAGTATTTTCTTTTTTTTTTTTTTTTCCTCATTTATGTTTTGGGAGACACAGTGTGTCTGGCCAGTATTCTGTAGACAGACAATATTTCAAGATCTGTGCTATTAGTTTTTTATATTCTGTAAAAAGTAAAAGCAAATATATTTGGACAAATTCTTTTTCTTGTATTTGACAATGCAGGACAACAATAACTCCTAAAATGGTATTTTTGAAAACCAACACAAATCAACCTCCAATGGGAAAGATTCATGTTCATTGAATAAGAGCTGCCTACAGCAGCAAATGCAACTATTCCTTTTATTATCTTAGAGCAGGTGTCTTATGCATGCATAAAAACATTTTAGGTATTGCTTAAATATAAGGCAATTTCCATTGTGAGTGCATAAAGGCAGAGAAAAGGTTGCTGGAGACTGTTGATTCTATGTTGATTCTTAATTAATAATTCTTGTATTTATGGTTTTAAAAATACTTTTTCACAGAGAGAATATGAGAGACATGGATTGCATTTCTGCAGGGATATCGCGTATAAAGGCATTTTAAAAATTTAAAGAAATACATAGGAACTTAAAGTTATGTTACTCTTTCTTATGAAATTATTTCTGTGATGAGCCTAACTTAAACATATGTCAGAACCTGAAGATTCAGACACAATGTCTTTTTCTCTCTTCTTCTCTCCTTCTGTCTGTGTCTTTCCTCCTCTCCTAACTAGGAGGCAATGTGCCACTATGAGATGTCTCCATGATATCATCTGTAACTCACATTTTATATCTTAACTTTCCATGAGTATTCCCTGCAGTAAAAACATATGATTCTATTTATCATACAGTAAATTATTAATTTTTAAAAAATCTCTATTCTGGTGGTATCCCTCAGTGTAAAATACATTTCTTTTGATTGATTGCTACTGCAAATCTGGAATTCCGGTTTCAGTCTCTTTGTCTGTGCTGATCTCCTTCCTTTTACATTCAGGTGAAGTTCAAACTATTAGCATGACACTGACAGAGATGCTGACATGAGGTGTTTGAAATAAAAGTTTTTGAATTATTAATGAAATTACAAGGGCAAAATCAGATGATTCACTGGGAGCTGGGATCTTAAAAAGACCAATAATGGCTACTAAATTTTAATGAAGTTTCTAAGTAACACTGAAATGCACCATTTCATTTGCCGTTAACCTTTTTGATATGCTGCTCTTTGGACTTTAAGATCTTTTATACAGGATGCCTCTCAGTGAAAAGGACAGGTGACTGTTCCATTTAAGTGAACATTCTTAACTGGAACATGGCAGTGGAGTTAAAATCACTGTGGGCTAAATATGAAAGGTTATAGCAGCTTTAGAAGTTATTACCAGAAAGAGGAAGGAGGAGCTTGCAAAAGTAGATCACACTCAGTAAAAAACCCAAAAATCACTCAGATACAGAACAAATGTAACTTTAGAGATACTATAAAGGTCTTTGTGTCTTCTCTGATGAGGTTCTAAGGAGGATCATTCTTAGAGCTCATCATGCACAAATATATTTAATCCTACTGGAGGAAGAGACCACACAATCTCATGTCACTTGAAGCCTTGAGGATGGGCACTAATCTCACGCTGTGATGTTGGACCTGGGTCTACAGAATTACAGAATCATGGAATATGCTGAGCTAGAAGGGACCCACAAGGAACATCCAGTCTAACTCCTGGCCCTGCACATCACCATCCCCAAGAGTAGCACCATGTCATTGAGAATGTTGTCCAAACACTCCTTGAACTCTGTCAGCCTTGGTGCTTTGACCAATTCCCTGGGGAGGTTGTTTCAGGGCCCAACAACCCTCTGGGGGAAAAACTTTTACTTAATATCCAATCTAAAGCTCCCTTGGTACAACTTCAAGCCGTTCTCTCAGGTCTTGTCACTGGTCATCACAGAAAAGAGATCAGTGTCTGCCCCTCCTCTTCCCCTCACTAGGAAGTTGTAACTGCAGTGAGGTCTCCCCTCAGTCTTCTCCAGGCTGAACAGACCAAGTGATCTCAGCTGTTCTTCATATGGCTTCCCCTCAAAGCCCTTCACCATCCTCGTGGGCTCCTTTGGACTCCCTCTAATATTTTTAATATTTTTCCTACATTGCAGGACCCAAAACTGCGCACGATATTCAAGGCAGGTCTGCACTAGTACAGAGCAGGGTGGAACAGTTACTTCCCTATTGCTGCACTTCTCTCTTACTGGATGAATCCAACTTAGTTCAGCTTTTAAATCAAAACAGTAGGGATTTTTATGAAACTTTATAAGTTAAATGATTTTATAAATGAAATTATAAAGGTTATTTCCAGAATTGGCAGAAAAATGGAGAGTCTTCACTGCCTAAAGTTTTTCTGAACACCTTAACTTTCTTCTGCTTCCAAAGAGCTGTTTTACAGTCCTCAGATTTCTACTGGGAACTTGGTCGAGTCTGTGATTTTGGGAGCTTTTAAGATGATACTTCTCTTGACGGGAAAGGCAAGAAGAACTGACTGATGACAGACTAGTAAGAAATATCTTACCTGATACTAACCTTTAACCCTCAATAATGTACCCACTACAGGAGAGTTGCTTCTATTCTTTTAAACTGTAGGCATCAATCAGCAGTCACAGAAGCAGCTTATTTTCACTTTTTAATCACAGGCTTGAAAAAATACCCCATCATCATGTTGTGCTATCTTGTTCTTCAAATCATATTTTATATTCATTCATTTTATATTTGGGTCACTGATTCTGGCACCTTTTTATCTGTGATCTTTGGGGAAAACTTCTGATGATTACAGCATAATTTTTAATTCCCCATGGAGTATGGTGCTAATAATGCCCAGGTTGTTGCTTCAATCCATGTATGGGCCACTCAAGAGCTGGACTCAGTGACCCTTGTGGGTCCCTTCCAACTGAGAATATTCTGTGATTCTGTGTCCACACAACAGTTAACATTATTCCTTTTTTATTCCCCAAGATTTTTAATACAGTTTTTTTGGTTTTTGTTTACTTTTTCCAGTTTGTTTTTTTGGTTGGTGGGTTTGGGCTTTCGTGTGTGTGTGTGTGGGTGTGTGGGTGTGTGGGTGTGTGCGTGTGAGTATATTCCATTTTTCCTTTTCTTCATTTTGATAGATTATGATAGAGAAGAAAGCTATATTGGAATACACCCTTACTAAACTGCTAAGAAATTGAGTTCAATTTTTTTTCCTTAAATAATTTCATCTTTTCTGCCTTTGAAGAATCATAAACTCTTGAGATATACTGTTTATGCACTTCATAGTCTTGTTTAGGGGTTTGTAAAACATGGTTACTCAACAGAGGTAAATGAATTTACATTTTCTGCAGCTGATGCGATTAAGAAGAATCTCAGTTTTGAAATGTATAAAACTTCTTACTCTATATGAATGAGGAAAACAAGAATAACTAGGAAGAAAGTCTGCTGCAGCTGTGTGGGGTGATTGAAAGAAAAATGACTATGAGATCCATTTGAAAACAAGAGTGATCAAAGTCTATTTCTTGAGGTCTCCTCTCATTTATGATTCCTTTTTTTAATAGTAGATCCCAGAGTGTAGCTGGAGATGAGAAGCTGTCTGCTTTGTATTAGTGTATGTATGATTAGTTTAAAATGTATAAAATCAATTATATATTTAAAAATGAAAGGATTTTAAAAGTTTTTGTTTATCTTTCTAGCAACACTGAATCAAAGAGTGTAAAATTTATGACTAGAGATTTATGTAAGTGATACTGGAGGGGAATGTGCTAAATAGGGAGAGGTTATGAGTCCAGAGGTTGACCAGAGGAAGGATTCGGTCACAAATATGGACTTATCTTGGCTTATAACCATTACCCACTCTATTCAAGATGTCTCTTGAAAGTGTTTTTTAAAATTAATTTTGAACAATTGTCAATTAGGAGACATTTGATAGAAAATCTGTAAAATTTTCTACTCCAGATGTACCATGTTAATAATTATGGTAGGAGTTTTTGGTCAGTAGTCACTTACATAAATATCCCTTGCTGGAATATACTACAGAACCCAGACACAGGAAATTTTAATACTGTATTAAGGGCTGACGCCATCTAATAAGAACATTCATCTACCTCACATCACTTTTACAGGACATCAGTATCTAAATCTTTGCATAGTGCTCTTTCTATTGTATACATATGAGCTTTATCCCTTCAAGATAAGCAGAAACCCTTCAATTTTGGTTCAGTCATTATGAGCATGAAAACTGCTCTTAAGAAACAGAGTAACATTTACAGCTTCCACACATTTTGTAGGAAACTGTCTTGTAAAACTAGGAATCCAAGCAAATATAACAAATAATAAAATAGGAAAAAAACCTCACTAAAGTATGTCTCTATTCAAATATAAGCTCTCATATTTTACAAAAATATATTTATTACCTTGTAGACATATCAAATGAGGAGTGATTTTCTAATGCTTCTAGCAGGAGGTCAGAAGTGATTGTAAATAAGGTGGGATTATCACTGATAAAAAAATCCAAGAGATGTTACTCTCTGGTCCCCACATGTACATGCTGCTTCTTGCAAGTGGGAACTGAGTTATTTAAAAAATTACTTGTAACACTTACATTCAGCTTTCTCATATTATTATTTTTTTATTGTTTGCAACTAGAACAAACAAGACTTTCCTGCCAACCTTCAGTTTTTTAAAACAGTTGCTTATTTTTTCACAACTAAAATTTGTCATTGCCAACACAACTATTACGTGTGACCATGTAGGAGGATGGTTACTTTTTAAAAGGAGGGACATCTGCAAAACTAATGAAGGGATTCAGGCAGTGCACAAAAAAGAAGGTTTGCAGTCTTGGGCTCCAATGTGTATTTATTCTCCCAAACAAGTATCCTGCTTAGCAAAATCTTTGAATCTCAAAAATTTTACTGGCAAGCAAAAAAAACTTACTAATCTCCATATTTGCTGAAGATTAGCATTCTTCCTTTATCTCTTACTGAAAACTAAATGCATTTCTACTAATTCTATATTCAACAAGGAATTCTTCATACTTTTCTCATCTATAAGAACTTCTTCAATATTTATCTCTAACAAAAGAAATGTGTTTTTTTTCTTACATATCTTTAAGAGTGCAACAAAACATTCAGTAGTTACCTTCTTTGTGTGATAGGATATGAAAAGATACAAAATTAGGTTACTTAAAATTCTCGTTTGGGGAAATAAATAAACTAGCTCTTCATGTCTTTATTTCTTCCTAACCCAAATTTGCAGCTCTATACTCTCCGATTTTAAAAAAGTTTGGAAAGTAATACTATACTGTGATTTATAGGTGTGTCACCAAAGAAGTCAGCAATGTTAAATATCTCTAGAGCTTCTAAAGACTTATGTGTTCAAGAGAGATTTGATTGCTTGGCAATGATAAAAAGGAGTTGAAAAACTTGGAGAAAAATAAAGATCAAGGTATGACAAAGGAAATTTGGTGCAAAATATGCCTGCTGCATTTTCTTCCCAGTTACAGTACCTTCAAAAGTATGAAGTTTCTATGTCTGATGTGAAGAGAAAAGCACAAAAAAATCAATAGTTTGTTAAGAAAATCGTTGGGATGCCAGTTAGCTTACAGAAGGATATTTTTTTATGAGGGATTTTGTGAATGACAGCTGTTCTTCTCACCAGTAACTGATCACAAAATAGCAATGGCAATATAAGGAGCAAAGGAAGAAATGTGAGGAGCAAAGGAAGAAATGTGACAAAATGTACAAGTAATATAATTACTGGCAATTAGAAGAAGAAAAAAGTGGTAAATATACTAATTATTGTTCAGATTTTATATTCTCATGTTAATTTATCAGCAAAATAAAGCAAAGTATGATTTAATACCAAGTAGAATTTCATTGAGCCATTTAAAACTTGAGATAAAAATAAATTAAAAATTATCAACAGTCATGAGGTTTTCAGAATAAACATTAAATTCACTACTGAACAGAGGCCTGTCCTCATCAAGTTAATTATAATTTATAGAAGCATAGATAACTTTAGGTTCAGACAGAACTCTGAAGCTCATTGAGCCAAGCCTTCTACTGAAAGCAGGGTTAAAATCAAATTGAGATCAAGTTGCTCATAATCTTGTCCACCTGAATTTTGAATAACTGTCAATAATCATAGCAGAGAGACTGGGAAATTCCAGACCTATAAACATGAATTTCAACAGCTTGAGCAAAAAACCAATCTTTTGGCAAGTCTTATGTACTTGTATATATTCATATTTTTTGTGAATTGAGGGAGGTTGAGTGCTTAGCCCATATTCACCAGTCTGCTATACTGTAATTCATCTTTAAAAGAGATTAGGTTAGCTCCAGCCTGTACTGTGAAATAAAAAATCTTGTGCTGTACAACTTGGGCTTGTAATGCTGAGAGTTATGCTGATGAGGGCAACTTTAAGTGTGTCTGTACCTGACAAAATATACAAAAGAAATAAAAGCCCGGCAGCATACGAGCTGATTGGATGAAATGCTCTGACTCAGAAGGAAAGTTCAGAAATAAATTAAAGGAATCAAAGGAGAGCAGAAAGTAGTTTACATTTTAAAAGTGAGGAAGACCTGATGAGGCAGCAAATATCCACTAGAAAAAATTCATTGCTCAAACATCTCAAAAAAAGCAAGACATGGAGGATAAGCTATTGCAAAGGAATGCTCCATATTCTGATCTCAACACAGGCACAACTTTAAGATTAGCAGCTGGGAAAGATATTGTCTGTAGAAGGAAAAGAATATATATCATTACTATTTAAAGTACTATTAAAAATAAAAGGCTCAATAGGGTCATTTTTTTCATGCTCCATGCATTTTCCCCCTACCCTCCCTACAGCAGCTGTTAATGTTTCTTAGGCAAAAATCACTCCTCTTTTTTCTGCAGACTAAAACACCTTTGTTACTTCTCCCATGCCTAACATGTTTTTTCTACTTGACAGAAATCAAGCCCAAAAGCCCTAAAAACAATAGACAGTGAGAAAAGTAAAATTCAGGGTGCAATTTCATGTAGGTCTTTCCATATTTGTTAGTTCCTAAGGATTGTCTTTATCCTGGATCCTTTGACTCATCTGGGATATACCAGTGCCTACACGCATTTATTATCACAGGTGAGGCCCCCAGGAATTGTATGAGGGACCACTCAGAAGGAAAAGCCAGGGACATAAGAAGCCTGGGGAAGGTGTATGGATGTTGACAGTCACTACCAGACTCGCCATAATTTGAATTCAGATGCAAAGAAATGGGTTCAAAAGTTTAGTTTTCACAAACACATTCTTTTTTCTAGATAAGAGTATTATTTGTCATTACAGCATTGTCTCACATTCATTCACTGAGTGGTTTTTGTTTAGAATGTGCTGTGTTCTCTTCATACATTTTAATTTCAGAATAAATATTTTGATTTTCAGTTGCTAAAATCCTAGCTGGAAAACAGAAGAAGTGAACAGCAGTTTCTGAAAGCAAGGAGGACAGACTTCTTTTATGGTTTCTTTTTGCTTGTATACTTGTAATAAGATAAAAATAGGTTTACTCTCAAAACTTCATGACATGCAGCTTCCCAGAAAGCTTCTGCTTTTCTGTATGGGGCTTTTTTTTGGATGTGGGGATCCCAAGGCTGAGATGATGAGCAAAAGCAGCACTGTCCTTGTTCTGTCTGCACCTGTCCCCACAGCCCTGCCTTGGGCTCCACCAAGATGGAGGTGCCGGATGCCAGGGCTGGGGCTGCCCCAGTGCCCTCCTGGCTGGGCTGGTGGGATGGGCCTGGCTGCCAGGCTCTGCTGTTTCATGACCCCCAAGCTGTCACAGAGCCCCAACAGCCTCCTGCCTGTAATCAGAAATGAAACTGCAGATCATTTTCAACATGTGTTTAGCCTGTGTATGAACTTACTACAGTAGTGTTAGAAAAATTAAATAAACACTGAACAGGAACAAGAAGATGAGAGGTCCTTAATTATTTTCAATTAATTTTAATTGCTGACATTTTAAGCAGCAATTTAGTTTCCTGAGTTCTTCCCTTCCCTCTCTCTGGATGACATTGTGACTTCTGTTAGTTTTTTTATTGCTTTAGATTCCCTCAGTGCTGTTTAAAAAAGAAGATCTTTAACAGGTGAAAAGTTTAAAATACATTTTAGTCAAGTGACTACATGGAGAAAGGATAGCATTTGAAAGCTTAGCAGTTTATTTCAAGGAGGGAAAACGGATAAAAGGAGGCAGCTCATCAGTAGTAGACCGAAATCCACCTTGCCAGTTTTGTGTATTTGTGTTATATATAGCCACTGCTGCCACACACACATCATGCAATATACAAAAACAACCTTTGGAACCATTTGGACTAATAAAAAGAAAGATGTTTCTCTGACATAAAAATAGGGTTGGTTGTTTTTTCTTCACTTTGGCTGGTGCTGCTGTTGTTAAAATAGGACAAACATTTTAAGGTAAATCTTATTAGACAAGATGGAAGAAGACCAGCAGCCCAAACTGACAATAAAAGGCATCTGGAGTTTTAGATACCATAATCCATTTATAAGTATAGTTATTTTTCAGATGAATATTTCTTAAGATGCCACTTGCAAACATTTGCAAAACTCCCTGCAGTTGTCAGCTAGATTTGTCCCACGTACTTTCTTATCCTTGACTGTGTAAATGAAAACCTTGCTCTTTTCTTAAATCCATGAGCCATTAATTTCTGACAACTTGCCTTCTGCCTCTGAGGTACCTTAGTGACTATAAGATCTGTTCCAAGTTCAAAGTTAACCATCTTATGCTATGTCAGGGGTTTGCTGCTGCTGCGGTTGTTTGCAGATAAATAATTGAAATGTTCCACCTATCTCATCTGAATCAATGTCTCTGTTTTATTCTACCTGTGCAGCTCCACACCACTGACAGACTTCTTGGTGCCAGTGTTTCCAACATTATAGCCTCTATAGTAATTTATTATGCACATTAGCCATTGTGATCGAAAACTTTGATAATCTGCTTGTTTCCTGTCAAGACATACTGATAAAAAAAAAATCCATCTGTAGCTCTCATGGTCAAAAATCACTAAATGATCAGTGATGTGCTCCCTGAAAATGGGAATGAGTCAGATTGATTTTTCTGAAAGGTAGATTTTTATTTTTTTTTTTTTTTTGTATTATAAATAAATAATTAGAAAATCCTGTAGATTAATCCTACATTTTAACGATTAAAATATGCTTCCACCAAATGTCCATATTTGTAGAAAATGGTTACATTTTGTACTTAGATAAAGGTGCAGCTGGGCCTTTATGAGGCTCTAGTTTTCTATAAATATAGAAATTTGGTAATTATCACTGTTGTGCCGTAGTAATAAGCACAGCTGGGGAATACTGCTGCAATTGTTTCTTTGGCTATAAAGCTAAATTTCAGACTTGCAGGTTCTCTCTGGTTTTCATCTGCTTTTTTATTCTACATGGAATAAAACAGATTCATCATATCAGACTTAAATCTGTGCCTGCTCCTTACATCTGATTGTCGATGGCATGTTCCAAGAAGCAGTATGACTGCCTTTGGATCAAGCCACAGACATCATTCAGAACCAAATCACTGGCATGTCGAAGCAAAAGATGAAACTGAAAACAACAGCACTTGACTCCCTCTGCACCCTCTCTTGTAAATTTCCTAGTTGTTACAATAAAAAAGTGGAATTATCTCTTAAGCCTTTCATGCTTTCTTCCTACTTTTGTCTCTCTCCTTTTCTCCTTCCCTCTTTTTTATTGAGTAATCAAATACTGACAGTGTTTAAACTAATGGGCAGTATGGAAGAATGCTAACTATGCAACAACAGACAGTTAAACTGAACTAATATTCAGGAGTCTCTAATTACTTTGAAATTATCCAGACACATAGGCACCTGTTGCCTAACATTCTGAATTGTCACCTGCTAATTAAATGTGAGACTTTCACATACAGACTTCATTTATAGCTTGTAGAGCTTGAACTACCTCACTTGGCAGAAATTGCAGTTGTTTTTTGGCTTTTTTAAGAAAAAAGTCATTTAATTGAGGTGTTTCTTTTTACTTCCTCTCACTTTGTATTCCCAGAAGTAAAATGATCTGTTGTCTTTTGTTTACTCCTTCCAGTATAAGAGGGTCAGACAGCCCTTTTTCAGAGTGCATCCCCCGTGACCTGATAAGATTATTCTTAATATCAGAATTTACATTATCTATGCATCTTCCTTTGGAAACAAGATGTCCCCAACAAAGGAAGAGTGTCCTTTGTTGCCCCTTTGCACTGGCCTTCCAAGCTGGCTGGCAATGCAGAGGACAGCTGCATTTCATACTGTAAAATCTTATTTCATTCCTCATCCTTTTCTGGTTTTACAACCAAAAGTAAATATTACATCTTGAATCTGTGCCGTTGATACAGTTTTAAATTTTGCCAACTACATTGAGAGGGAAATCATGTAACAACCATGTCAAATTAACCACAGAACCTTTACTAAATTCTACAGAATTTCCAAGAGTTCAAGGTCTATGAAGTACA
>JACBWW010000493.1:0-33333 GCA_020086605.1 Lanius collurio | reverse complement strand
CAGTAGCTTCCAGGTCTGGTCAGTTCTTCAGTGGCAACAAAGAAACCTGAAGATATTCTCCTGTCTCACTGATCAGAATCTCAGGCTGTCACCTTAGTTAATGCACACTGAACGTAGCACTCCTATTTAGAACTATATTGATGTGCTTTGTAAATTAATGCCAGATCTGTCAACAGGTAAAAGTTTTATTGCTCAGTACACATGGCACATGTTTTTGAGGCAAGTATGGAAGGACTGGGTTTAGAGTGGGTTTTTTTTCAGGGGTGTTGGCCAAGGTTCCAGACAGGCCTGGTCGTTAGGGGGTCAGGTATCCTGATGGTCTGGCATTGTGGAAGAGTTTCTTTGCCTGTTCAAGGGTAGGTCTATTATTAGTTCAAAACCTTATGCAGCCAGTTTACATGTTGGTGCCTAGCAGTGTTGTATTCTTTATCTGAAGAGCCCTGCAAACACTGGAAAGAAAGACACTTGTTTGTTATTTGATAGGAGATGATTCTGTACAGAGTTAATCAGTTCAGACTCAACTGAAATCCCTTTTTATCCTCTATACTCTTTTTCTGCCTCACTCCTACTCTTCCTTTCAGTCTGGGCTGTGGGAACTTCGAGTCTTTCCACTAAAAGATGAAGAGGTAGAAGCTTTACTGTGCCAAGATCGAGTAACAAATCAGACTGAAGTGTCAAGTGCAGCTTTCCCCAGCAACTCTCCCTGCACTCCAGGCACACCCACTGCTTTTCCAGACAATGGCTATCCACCAAGAAAACAACCTACCCAGGAGTCAGAAGACTGCAAAAGCATTTGCCTGGGAAACGACAGTACAAGAAAACAAAGGTGACAGGGAATAATGTGGTTCATTAAGAAAGCCAATTAAGGTGGAGAGAAGTGTAAGGTAAAATTTCTCGTTCACACAGCATATGACAGCACAATTCAAAACCTTTATGTTAGCTGCATATAATATATTTTCTTTCTTGCTTTGTAACAGGCAGGATAAATCCCAAAGACAACACTTTCTTCTTCCTGAACCCCAAGAGAAAGTAATTATTTCAAGCTGGAAGTCTAATATTCCCAGTGTCGGGAGTGGGCGCACATAAATTGCTGGCACCATTCACTTTCTGTTGTCATATTGCCACATTTGTCAATAATTATCCTTTTCTGTTTGTTTTCAAATGCATATCTGGTTCAAATGGACTCTAGTGCAGCAGGAGATGCTGCCTACCTTATCCAACAACTTCAACTGAACAGAGAAAAACTACTCAAAAATAGTGGTGGGGATAAGCAATAGTTTCAGATTATTTTCTTGTGTGGCATGACCATGGAGCAAAAACCTGTCTAACTCCGTGTGTAAGGTAAGGGTAGGTGAGAACCAGCAGTTCAAACTAGGGGATCTGGAAGCCTTGCATTTAGGTTAAGTCATGTAGTGGGCTCTCAGTAGTGCCAGGGCATGTTTCATATTGACGTCCTCAAGCAGTAAGGTAGAAGTAGCCCACTGCATTGCCATAGTCAATGTATCTGACACCTGGAAAGCAGTGTCTCTGCTTCGGGCCTGTGGGGAGGAAGACAGGAGGAAAGAGAGGTCAAGTCAAATCAGTCACACACCCCATGGAATATTGTGCTTTGGATCATCTTACTTCCTTAGTCCTTCAGTGGCTAATGAGGCTCAAAATACTTTGCTTTTGGTATGTTGAAGTCTTGTTCCAATTTCTGTACAGTGCCTTGTAAGAGTCTCTTAAGTATGCCAACATTTGGTGACTAGCTGGAAAGGAAAAGATGATTGATGTCTTGAAGAGCAATTAAAAAAAAAGCCCCAAAGCTTTCCATTGTGATTGTGGATAGATTTTTCATTTCCCACTGTATTCACAGTGAGAAAACAAAAGCAAGTTGTTTAAAAGTGCATCTAAATAGCATAGCTTGGAATGTACCTACAATCTCAAGAGGTATTAACAAAGATTAAACATTGAATGTAGGTATAATCCATCAACAGCCAGTTTTTCTGTGTAGGACAGTTGAAGGCAATTTAATAGGAGTTTTTGGTTTTTGTGCAGTTTTCTTCCATGTGTAGTATCTGGAATGGCACTGGACAGATGACCCAGTTTTAGTATCAATTTATTTTTTTGGTCAAAATGACAGTAAATACACACTGGGCATATGAAAACAGTTCAGTAAAGTTTCAACACTACTAACAACCTATTGCTACACTGTCGTTTATTGCACATTCTGATTATTTTTTAAAACACTTTTTTAACACTGGTTTGTCTTAAACTTGAATCTTGCCTCAATGTCTGATACAATGATCTGTGATGCAAGGTTGTTTTTTTTAATTAAAAGTTATTTCTATGTATGTTGTATATAGTCTAAATTTGATGGCTTTTTAGAACTGAAGAAGTAGCAGCAATACTTTGTCTTGGCACAGAACCCTGCTTGGCCTACAAATCCACTGCAGCTTTGCTGTGGTACTGCTGCTGCACTGATACTGTGAGGCCAAGGGCCCCCTCAGTGCCTCAGTACAGAGGTGTGTGTTACCTGCTCTCTGGCCCTGCATGTGCATCTGCTTCCAGGAAAAAGTTTCTGAAAGGTTCATGTCTCAGATGTTTTGCAAATCTTTTCCATACCCTTATCTACTCCTTAGGAAGCCTGCTCTGACCAGCTCTCACTCAGCTTTGTTGTAAGGTATGGGCTTCCTTTGTTGTCTGATACCTGGGGCAGAGAGAAGAATTCTTGCACTTAAGGAGGGGGAACAGACTAAGTAAACCAGCCGGTCAGGCCAGCTGCCTTTCATGTCCTGAGAGTGCTGCCAGGAAAGGGAAATACAATCCAGTTTACAGGAGGGTTTTTCTTTACTGGAGGGTAGAAACAGAAGAGTGTTAAAAAGGAGGCCAAAGATCCCCTGCTTCATAGGAGCTGGTTTGGTCAGCCTGGGAAACTGCAGAGCATCCCTGCACTGCAGTTCAGGTCCCAGCTGCGGTGACAAAGCCTCGTGTGGCTGTGGGGTCAGCCCTGGTGTGGGCTAAAGTAGCTGCTGGGTACCTTGTCCACTGCAGGGGCTGTAGAGGTGGGTAGTGGTCCGAACAAGGGGAACCACGTTTGCTGGGTCCTCTTTTATGTTCTTGCCAGCCCTTGAGGGAACTTGCTAGTGCTTCATGATACAGCAATAAAAAGGGTAGTTAGGCGCCGAGCAGGCAGAAGACAGAAGCAAAATGTCTGTTTGGTCATTACCCCAGTCCACCTCCGGCAGAAATCTTTTCTCCAATAGCTGTTTCTCAGCTGGCTAGGCCTGTGACAGCAAACTGTGGCTGCTGGAGCACAGTGCCAGAGCTGTTCCTCCTCCCACGGTGCCAGCACAGGGCTGTTCCATGCAGTGGTGGTGCACAGGGCTCTGCCATCAGTTGAGCAGGATATGTGTATGTGGCAGGCAGAATCCAGTGGGAGGGGGGGCCAGGAACAGGCTGCATTTCCCACCTGCCCGCTTCCAACATCCCTCTACCTGGCAGGAACAGGTGGGCAGCACTGTGTGCACATGGCAAGCGAGATGCTTCTCAAGAAGCTGCAGACCTGTGCCCTGCCATCTCTGTCTCTACTCTGTTGTCTTGGCTCCAGACAGGGAGGCACCTGATTTTTCAGCAGCCCCATTTCAGTACTGGGACAGGGTTAGAAAACTTGCTAAAACTTGCTGAATTCTACTTGGTTCCAGGACCAGCCCTCTCCTTTCATTTCTCCCTATACTGTAAGCAGCTGGAATCAGCACTGGTACTGTAGTTAACTGCCTGCAGCCTATGTCCCGGCATAGCTGGGCTCCCACCTCCGTACAGTTCAGTTTTGCACGAATAATGGTGTAATGAGGAAGCTGTACCTGTCGTGGGAACGCATTGAGGGCTCAGGGCCAGGATCATCCTTGAAGCCATAAAATGGGCAGAATCCCCTGCTTGTTTTCTTTCCTAAGTTTTAAACAGAAAATAAAACCCCTAACAAAACCCAACCTCTCTTTGGCTGTTAAGATGTGAAACAGCGGTTAGTGCTGCTCTTACTGCTGTGTAATACTGCTGTATTACAAAGACTGACTGTGAAATACCAACTTTAACATAAAAATCACGAGTGTTTGCAACTGCCCAAAGGCATTTCCCATGTGCTTTATTTAACACGTTCAATTGAGGTATTTTTTAAAACACCTCTTATGTTCTGCTTTCTGCTGCTATGAGAATTTTAAATGATTCATCTCTGCATCCAAGATATTAATGGAATGTAAGTAGAAATAAGAATCTTTTAAACCCTATTAAAACTAAGCTCTCTGTGTGTTGCCTGCAGTGTTTTATCTTGCTCAGGCCTGTGGGCTGTACCACCCTGTGCAGCACATGTACAAGCCCAGCATGACTTGGCTGTCCGAGTTGTTTTCATCCCATTTTCCAGTCCAGACAGACCCGTGCTGGCAGATCACTCTGAACACTAGACCACGTGCCTCAATACCACAGGCTGTGCTCTCCCTTGTTGCTGAAACCTTATCAGAGGATTGCAACATCTAATGGACCTGGGGTTTATTCAGCCCTGGGGAGACCATGCAACCAGCTCTCCAGGTTTTCATGTCAGCTCTCAGTTCCAGTCCTGCAGCTCAGGACTTGTTACTGAGTACAGGACAACAGGCCTAAACAGGCCCCAAACAGATCACTCTGTAAATGTACAGAGGTGAGAAACTGAAACAGTCTTAAGCATTAAAGGACAAGAATCATTCATTACTGTGATTTCATGGACGTGGTCACTAACAGATTTAACCTCAGATGTGTAAAAGCTGCTGCAGCAGGAGTTACCTGCATAAACCCACATTGTGGGATTCAGACAGAAGGAAGCAATTACGTAATTTTACTTTGTGGGTGTAATGTCTCTCCCACAAGACTCCTAACCCAAGAGTCAATGCAAGTGCAGATTTACCATCTTTAAAACAATTACAAAATGGCTACAACCTATGAAAAGAGAAAATACTGTAAGGTTCCACAAAGCCTAGTACCATCAATTAACTAGCACAACTTGGATGTCGCCTCCAAATTAATTAGGAAGAAAGCAGAAATAGTTTGATTACCTTTCAATCCAGCTTACACTCAACTGCAGGAGGTTAGTATACTATAGCTGTTGTCCTACTGCTTTCAACAGCATGAAAAGCCAGACTCCACATCCTGAACTAGCATTTTCATAGCAGCTGATGGCTGCCCAGCCTGCAATTTTAGCTACCAGAGCTGTGACTGCTTGTCCATCCATGCATACATTAAACTCTGTGCTGGTTCTTTCCAGAAGCATGGATAAGCTACTCTAACACACACCCAACAGCTCTTGGGACTACAGCCTTTCATGGCCAAGTTTGCTTTGGCAAACCTCTTCTGAAATCTCTCAGTACAATAGGTCCAGAAAACTCCATTTTTCTTTTGCTAGTTCCCAAATGGGGTTGCAAGTGGAAACAGGAAGCAACGTTTGTTCACCTAAACCACAATTAACCACGCAGAAATAAGTGGCAGTTCAGCCATTTCAGACACTTGTCTAGATAGTGTCTGAACTAGCCTTAGCTCCTCTTGCTTAACAAGGGCTCTCACTGTGGGGCACCTCGCAGGTCCCAGGCTCAGAAGGGCTGCACCAGCTCTAGCACTGCCTCAGCAGCTGCCAGGTTACACCTACCCAGCACTGCTACCAAGACAACAGACCTGACTTTGGCTCTCTGGAAATGGCCTAGCTGCAGCTGCTGAGCCTTCTGGCTGGCCCCATAGGGCAGCAGACTGTTTGCAACTCTTCTGTAATTGCAACTTAAAACGAAAAATACCACACAGAATACCATGAAATATTTAAAGGTCTACAATCCTAATCATAGTCACTGGAGACTAAAAATGGCCTGCTCAGTCTTCTCTAGTGCACTGAAACTCACCTTTCACATGCCCAAACAGGCCAGACCTGTGGACATTGCAAATTGAAGGACTGATAACTATCTGGATCCACAAGCCGTTTTACAGACCCATCTCCAAGCATTTCAACCTACATATCTCTTCAGCAGATACCATTTCTGTATTTTACCATCTTAATCATTTATTCAGACATATGTACAAACCAAGGAGACTGTGGGGTGAGATTAAGGTTTTGTTTTCTGAAGAGTATTAAAGCAACATTCTTCTGAGGAATTCCATCACTTCCAAGAATTTCAGACACAGCTGTCTTAACTGCCTGTTTGAAAGGTAAATAAGATATTCCCCATTTTGTGATCTGGTAAAGATGCTGCACTGACTGAATTGATGCTTAACTTCTATAGGCCAAATACTTCCAATGCAATAGAGACAAAGGACAGGAAGATTTCTACTATCACTGGGAATTTTTTTAGCCCTCTTAAGCTGCATTTTCCCCAAACTTACTCCCAAAGCCATTCATTTATGACAGTCAGCTTAAAAGAACTTACCACATCAAGGAAGGAGTGTTTAATGCAGTAGTGGAAAAGTTTTGTAGGAAGGCACAGATCAAATGACAAAATATAGACAGCAGAAGGCAGTTTGATAAAGAGTCTTCCACAAGAGAGATTCTTGTGGCAATGCTACACTCTTCTAGCAAGCAACAAACTGACTGTAGTTCAATCCAGTCAGCATTGGAGGTTGTGCCACAAAATCAGCCTCCAGAAGATCAAGAGACAGGTTCAAATCACTGAAAGACAGCAAGAATGTTTCCCACTGCTGCTTGCTTCATTGCAGTGAAGGAACGATTCCTCTGTTCAGCAGTAAGAAGTTTCTGAGGCTGGTGTTCATCCAGCCCTCCCTTATGCATGAGAAAAGAGTTCTCCTGCATGCCCAGAGCCTTCTGGAACATGGCTTGGGCACGTCTCATCGATCCAGACTCCGTTTCTGGGCTGCTTCTGAACACACATTCCTGAGGAGGTTGATCACAGACCTCGGGTGTGCACTCTTCATAATAGCACTGCCAGACACAATCATACTGGCACCTGCCTGGAAGACATCAAACACCTGCTTAGTGACACAGAACAGAGCCACTGCCTATAGCTTGCTTGTAAAACACTGGAGGAGGTTGTGAATTCTGGGCTGGTGTGCAAACAAGTGGGACACAGGTGACACACCTCTAACTACAACCCCAAATCAAGTTCAGAGAACACAGCTCTTCCCCAAATAAGTAATTTCTTCATCACATTGCTTCTATTTACACCAACATAAAAGAAACAAACTTTTCTAGTTTAGGGGAGGCTACAATAGCCACTATTAAAAAAAGATTAAACCTCAAAGAGATTTTGATATTAAACATGTTTTAAGGTTCCCTCTGAAAACTAAAAATTTCTCCTAAGCTTTATTTTCTGGGAGTTGCTAAGTCTCTCAGCACAGTGACTGAGAATGCTGCTCTGCTGCAACCTCTTACCTCTGCACACTTATGGATGGTGTCAGGCCCAACTCCTCCATCCACTTCTATATCCAAGGAGGGAAACTGTGTCCTCAGCCACTGAACCTGAGAAACCAGATAAAAAGGTGGGCACTGAGATCCACACTGAGCTGCCACCCTACAGCTTCTTACACATCTAGACAAGGTTTATCTACTTCACCACTATATTCTGTACTGTTAATTAGCTTTTAGATCAATAAATAGTGAAAGAGAAACATAGTTTACCTTAGGCATCATGTCTTCCATAAATTTCTGTCCTCCGAACCCAGGTTCTAGTGTCATCACCAAAGCCATGTCTATCTGATTGGCCCAAAGAGCCAAGTGTTCAACTGTAGTGCCAGGCTTGATGGCTAAGCTAACCTGCAGGAAGGGAAGCCAAATGCAAGGGCACCTTAGGATTTGTGCACCTCAGGGCAAGACTGGCCTGAGCTCAGTGCAGATTCCTAAGAAAGTAATTACGCGTCTGCATGATGACAGGAAGTACAGGCTTCTTTATTTAAAAATTCCAGATTTTCTTCACTAAAATCAAAGACTGACTTCATGCACAGTGTGCTAGGGCTGCATGTGCCAACCCCTGCCCACCTGAAGTGGCAACAACGAATTTTCCATAAAATTGTGGAATCAAAATATATTGAGTTGGAAGGGACCTACAAAGCACGTCAAGGCCAACTCCTGGCATTGCACAGACACCCCACCCTGTGCGTGAGAGCAGTGTCAAAACGTTCCTGGAGCTCTGGCAGCCTTGGGGTGTGACCATTCCCTGGGGAGCCTGTTCAGTGCCCAACCACCCTCTGGGGGAAAAACCTTTTCCTGATATCCTGCCCAAACCTCCCCTGACACAGTCACAGGTCGTTCCCTCGGCTCCTGTCACTGGTCACCTCAGAGAACCTGCCAGCAAGGCAGTTGCTAGTTTAGCAGAGCGCAGAGTGTACTTCCCTCACCTTCATCCCATTCTCCCCAATGTCCTTTATCAGTGCCCCGGGATTGTCCGTAGCTTCTAAACGGAAAGTGTACTGGTTTGCACCAGCGACTGCCATGGGCTTCCCCCACTGCTCTGGCGTGGCCACCATCATGTGCATGTCTGGAAGAGGAGAGCGAGCGGGCAGTGGGGCCGAATCCCGCTGCCGGAGGAGCAGCGCCCCGCAGCCCCCGGCCCTTACCGAAGAAGGGCTCCTGGCCCTGCCACTTACGGAGGCTCTCCACGACGGGGTGGCCGAAGGTGATGTTCGGGAAGAAGTGTCTTGGGGCCGAAGAGAGAGACGCGCCCGCCCGCAGGTTACCCCGTTCCGCCTGCCCCCCGCGTCCCCGGCTCGGCCGCTCTCGCCCGCCCCCGGCGTTACCCGTCCATTACATCCAGGTGCAGGTAGTCGGCCCCGCAGTCCAGCATACGGCTGCACTCAGCGCCCAGCGCCGCCAGGTCGCTATTGAGGATGGAGGGACCGATGCGACACCCTGACGCCATTGCTGCCGCCGCGGCTCCTGCCGGGACGGAGGCAGGGCCGGCCGGGCGGTGGGAGGGCCGGGGCAGTGCCCCCGCCATCTTGGGGTCGCGTTTCTGCCCGCGTTGACGCGGCATGAACAGCTGTCCTGTCCGCGCCCTCGGGCCCAAACTGGCGGAAATAATAATAATGGTAATAACCCTTCTGTAAGTGATTTAAAGTTTCCAACAAAGTGCATTTTGTCTCTCCCTCCCCCCCAAAGCACAGTTCCAGCTTCACACCGGGCAGAGCCAGTGCTACAGCCCGTTCCCCCGACACCCCCCAAGCCAGGCCTAGGAGCAGCTGGGTAAACTTCTGTCAAGCGCTGTCTGTATTCCGGAACAAAACCGCGTATCGAAGTCCTTTGGAGCCAGAGAGACCGACCGTGTTACACAAGAGACTCAAAACTCTGACCTTTGCCGTTGTTCCTTTGTATTTAATCCTTGGGACAACGTTTGCATAAAATGCTGAGGCAAAGGGACCGACTGACTCATGGACAAGACAGGCACAACCAGACATTGCTGAACACGACATGCGCTTTAAGGCGTCTAAAACTATGTAAAGCAGCATCATTTGTCTTCACAGCAGAAATACACCAGTTCTGGAGGAAAGCACAAACCAGCTAAAGTACTTTGTATGCCCCTCATCAGGACAGCATTAAATGCAACTGGTACAACACTAAAACACATGGGAAGTCAGGCTGATGGGCTGACCTGTCTGTGCCATTTCTCAGCAGTCATCCCACAAAACCAAAGCCAGCTGAACAGCCACCTGCATAAAACTAACTTATAGATTACATCATTTATAAGATGCATTGATTTCTAGTAGGGTAGACATTAAAAAGAGGCATTTTAGTCCTTGCTATGGCTTACTACTGTGGATTCACCTGTGACAGTGGAAACTTGGAAGTTATTATATACACTGAATTAAATGAAGTAAATCACAGTTATTTCATCATCTCTAGAGTAGAGTACTGTGGGAAGGCCTCTACTTTTCATTAAGGAAGATGCTTCCTCATTTTCAGAAGAAAAGGTCACTGTATAAAGTGCACCATGAATTTTGCATGAGCTGTTTACTCAGCTCATGTCTGAAGCTTTCCTCCCCCTCAGACTGCCAGTGACCAAGCCTACCTTGGGACTTGAAAATGAAGCTGTGGGGTTTTTTTTTCTCATTTGTGCATCAGCGTTAATAATAAAACGTAACATCTGGAATTTAGCAATTCCTGGAGTGACATCTGAGCTAGGAGCTAATCTAAAGCAGCACCCTACAGGTAGTTGGCACTGGCTCCAGTGCACTAAGGAGATAAGAAGCAGTACAGCATGTTTTGGTCAGCAGAGGAAACAGGTTGTCATCCAGGACATCCATGGGGACACTGTCACCTCCACCTAAACACCTCTCTTACAAGACCAGGTACCCTTTGGAGCTGCATTAGAGCACCACCTATACATTATATATCCCATATATGTGGGAGCTATATGTAGTGCGCTATTAAAATAGTTGCCTTTTCAGGCCTGCTTTTTCCCAAGACATGCTGAGATTTTCCATCTCTCACCAACAAAGTGGTAGCAGAGCATGCTCAGCACCTGTGAGAAAGATGGCCTTTGCTCTCTTCAGAGGTTTGATGTGAGTTCCCTGCCCAGACTGGTGTGCACAGCTCCTGTCAAATGTGAGCATTTGGCAAATGCCAGGCAGTGCAGCCTAAGGCTCCATGGGCTTCGCAGGCTGAAACCTGCAGTCAGGTGTGTGGTTAATTGTCTAAGCCCTAGGAAAAGCTGTGTGCTGCACTACAGCAGCAAGGCAGCCATTCATAGGGTAGTACTTCAACAGCTGTTTCAGAGCCTGTGAGGAGTCCTTTCTTTGGAGATGGCTAGAAGGATATAATTTCCCTCCTTAGTAAGGCTGGTTTGTGATGTGTGTGTCCAAACTGCAATCCCTCAGGAGCCATAGTGGTAATTACATTTTAGATACTATCAGGATCTGCCTCTGCACAATAATGACACCATTATAAACTCCAGTTAGTCTAACATGACCCAAAAAAGGCAGTGTATGATTCCCAAGGGTCTTTGGGCATTGCTGATGATTTAATGGTTTGTTTCACAGCTGTTTTGCAGTTTGCCCATCAGCAGCTAAATTCCCATTTCAGTGTAATTCCATGATGCTGTAGCAAAACCTACAACTCAGCTGTGACTTCACCTGATCCCCCCAGGGTCCTCCACCTTCTCTAAGTGTTACATATATTTATCTAATACTTGCAGCCATGAACATTATATACATAAAATGGAACCTTTTAAAATACAATCTCAGCATGCCAAAAATAGATTTCATCAAGTTTCTGCCCTGCAATAGCCATCTTTTGTTTACAATGTACATATGTATTTATATATATAGGAACATGAAAATACCATATATAAATATTTTCTTTAAATCCCTCTAAGAACATCCAATGACATCAGTGGAGCAGTTGCTTGGGACCAGAAGGTTTACCCATTCCAGATGCGGTTTCTCAGAGTGTTTTAAGCTGTGGAAAATAGCTCAGTACATTAAAGCAGAAGAGTGTGGGCTATTTGTACCACCTGCAGACCACTCAGCTCCTGCCCATCTGTGTCTGTGCGCAGCACATGTATTCCTGCTTATGCTACGTACTGTATTTAGTTTTACAGAGCAAATACTTTTTGTAGCACAAGAACAGTATTTTACAGAGTGGAATTAAATTAACAGACAAAAGTAAACTCAACTAAAGTCTGCAGTGCCAAAAAAAAAAAAAGAAAAAAGTCTAATTGCTTTATGGTGCTTATCATTGCTCTGCAAGTTGGAAAGAATGGTCCCAGGCTTGAGAAAATCAAGCTTTAGATTGGTACTTTCTGTCAGTGTTTTCATTGTTTTCAAGGTGTAAGAGCCTTGGATTCAGCTGCTACATAGTCCTCCTCTCCAAAACACTACAAAAATAAATCTTGGGCACAGTCTCAGAAGAGATTTCTCTGTCTCACACAGTCCAACAGCCCATTACCCAGTGAGGCTGCTGATCACGGTACCTGGCTGTCAGATCAGGGCTCTATGGATCACATTTGCCTACACACCCCTATCCTGAGAATTCTATACAAATTCTCAGTTTCTGTGGTCCTGCCCTGAACTGAAATAGATCTCACAAACAGAAATTTGCTAGTCTGTATATAGCAACTGGCTGATAGCTATTTCCTGCTTTTGGATCATAAAGTGCTCTTGTTTTAATTAGTTACTATTTAGCAGGGTGCTCTAAAGAAAGGTACACGTTTCCTTCCTCCTCCCACTACTGTACTTCCCCAAGAGTTAAACATGAGATTCATCTAGATCGACATCCGTCTCCCTGAGCTCCACATGTGTGAAGCTGAAGTGAGTGGCCAGCAAAGGATTTTCCATCCCGTTGTCCTCACTGATGTGCAGGACAGTGTCCTCATGCTGCAGCAAGCTCGTGGTCTCGAGGCCAGCGTAGTCCTCAGTGTCAGAGAGCTGGGTAGGTGGGGTGCTCTGTGCTGTTGTTGGCCGGGACTCCAAGCCCTCCTCTTTCTCCTTCTCCTTCTCAGTAGAGAGTGCCTCGCTCTGCAATTGAGGAGAGCTGGTGGTCAGGCTCAGAGAAAGCAGGAGGGAGAGGGGTGAAAAAGGAAAGGAAGGTCTATAAAGTATTTTCTCATTCAGATACACATTTTACCATAAAGAACTAGGTACTTTTAAACACCTTAAAATTATACCTTAACAATGATATATTTTTGCTGGTGAATTAAATTTACAACAGTGATCAGAAAGGTCATCTGATTTGAGTCATCAGCACTTCCTCATTTCATCTTTTTTAGCATATGGCTTCAAACTGAGTGTAGGTTTAGATTGAATATTAGGAAAAAAATTCTTTACTGTGAGGATAGTGAGGCATTAGAGAAGGTTTCTCAGGGAAGCTGTGGATGCCCCATCCCTGGAAGTGTTCAAGGCCAGGCTGGATGGGGCTTGGAGCAACCTGGTCTAGTGGAAGGTGTCCCTGCACATGGCAGGGGAGGAATGAGTCCAAACCGTTCTGTGCATTCTATGATTCTGAACACAGAGATCATTTATTTGTTCATTTGGCAAAGTACATAACCTCAAAAGACAATGGGTATCTGGGCATATAAAAGTGATCTCAATGTCACTGATGTGTTAAAGGGATGACTGGGATTGTCACTGCACCATCCTCGGTGGGGTCCAACACAGAAAAATGTTGGACAAGCAATTTCTTTCGCAATGTGATGCTTTTGCTAAAACAGTCCTGAGGCTTTGATGGAGGCATCTCTCAGGAGCAAGCTGTGAAAACCAAATAAGGATAGCTTGCCTTGGTGATTAGGTCCAGAAGGACACTGTATGAGATGGGACGATGGAAAGGGAAGATGCAGAAAATATATTTTCAAATTAAAAATTGCTGCACAGATCTGGAAGGGAATGGCTTTACAGAAGCAGGGGGCTGGACAGACACACAGAGAGTTTGCTGTCTTCACTCTCCTGCCAGCTTTCATTACAGTGCTGTAATGAATCCGGTGCTTCCCCATGCCTGGGATGGAGCAGTGGAGGGACACAGGCTACAAACCCACCAGTCACATTACCTGGCTGTGGAGATCAGCTGCAACGGTGGCAGACGAGGAAGTCAGCACAGGTGTGCTGAGGGGCTCCTGCTGGCTGGTGGCCTGGGGGCTGCTGTGGCTGCAGCCTGGCTGCTGTACTGGGAGGTCCACAGTGCAGGTTGGGGGTGCCTCAGGCTGGACTTCCGTGAATGTCACTGACCGCTTCTGCTCCACTGAGGGTACAAAGCCCAGAAAACTGAGGGTTAAAATTTGGGGAGAAAAGCACAAGAAAAGAAGAGAGAGAATCCCTGGAGTTTTTACAACCAAGACAGGATTCATTATTTTTATATAAGCTATCTAGTTGGCATCTAATCTAAAAGCATTTTATCCTGGGCTTCCACAACAGCCACAGCAACTGGGATCACCTGAAGTCTACCCAGCACACCTATCCTTGTCATGGTTTGGTGAGAAAAATACCCCCCATAACATCTGTCCATTCCAGAAGAATACACTGAGTTGAATCCCATGTGAGTTCGGCATTTCTGCCCTCAAATAAAAACTGGCATGCAAAAAGGCAGAATTGCCCAAGGTTTTGCAGAACATCTGAAATAAGAAAGTGCACCAGATAGTCCCTCATTCCTGCAGACTAAGTCCACTAGCCAGGAATAACAGAAGAGCACAGAGTAAAGACAGACTAAAATCCTAACAGGAAAACTGATATTCCTGTTCCTCACTCACTCCAGATGGTACAGAATACAGCCACCTGCTCAGCTTGGCAGTGCTGACTCCTGGAAACATACAGCATAGACTGAAACACTCCTACATTCACTTCCATATACAATCCTTAAAGCTCCGCACTGCTAAGCTTATGATGGGACATTTCCTTCTTTCTACTACTCTCAACAGCATCTTCCAAACTTGCCCATCTGGAGGTTTTGGATAAGGCATCCTGACTAGAGCACACCCATCCCCTAAATTCTCCACAACTCTTGGAAACAAGGTAATTCATTGTCCATATCCTGTTTGACCTTGAAAACCTCTGAAGAAACCATCAAAGTGTTTTGAGGGGGTGGATTACTGATAAGATTTCCACGTACTAGGAAGAAGTATAGAGCTCCTAGGACTTCACTTTAATATAAGCTAGTAACAACCTACTATTCCTTTAAGCTAAAACCACAGCATTTTCTACTTTCCAGTTTGGAGTGCTGGTTTTGGAAATGCAGCACTGCCCTACCGCAAGGTTTTGGCTTGGGCTGGATGCTTCGTCGTGTGGTTGAAAGTCGAGCTCCATGACGGCTCCGAGGTTCGGTTTGAGTTTTCTGACGTGACAGCAGTGGTCGTCGAAGCTAAACATTGGAAGAGAGAGTTAGGCTAATGTATGTTCACATATTGCACAACTTCTTATCTGAAAGGAGAGCTGATCATCACTGTCTGTACCTCTAGATGCCCATTCACTCTACTTTTAGCAGATACATGTTTTAAGGTTTCCATGGCTCAGACATCTCCTTCATATGGACCTCCAGGCTTTGTGCTTTTTAAGTTTCAACACTGAATGTAATGCAGGGCAGGTTGTGTGACCATCATTTAATAATAAGAAAAAAGCCTGCAGAGGACAAGATTGAGGAATTTAAAACAAAGGGGCACCTCCTCTCTTAGGGATTTGTCTGGCTTCACAGCTATGATTTGTACTATGGTTCCTGCTAAATCAAGGGACTGCACTAGTACAGCAAAAATTAGGTAGAAGGGACACATCACATCCACATATCGTGTGCAAACAGCCACATACAAGAAA
Organism: Lanius collurio; assembly: GCA_020086605.1. Lineage (NCBI taxonomy): Eukaryota > Metazoa > Chordata > Aves > Passeriformes > Laniidae > Lanius > Lanius collurio. The sequence continues at coordinate 18,111 of JACBWW010000493.1, read as the reverse complement.
AGCCAAACCAAATCACACAGCAGGAGAGAAGTTTTGTTAACTGCCTGTGTCCTCACCTGCCGTAGGCCTCTCTTCCGCCCCAGGGGCTGCTGCAGAAGGAGGTTCTGCTGTCCTGGCTCGCTCTGCACACTTCCCACCCTGTTAGATGTTGACAGCATTAGGTCAAGCACAGAAGCATACTGCATAACTAGTACGTTTCCTGGCAATTGGGACTAAAATAAGTAAATAAAAAATAGATCGACCAACTACTAATGGCACAGTCACTTCAAAGAGCAGCACTATCTTTGAAGGATGGGAGGAGACATGTCTGTTGAGTTGTGGCTTCTGGGGCTTAGGAGAGGGTGGGAGGTGGAGTCATGGCATTCAGGACTTGGCCACACACAGGTAGCATCCAAATATAAATAACTGCAGATTTCAGTTTTCAGTCATTGATTGATGCATCCCACTGGGCAGCACTCACTTCTCTGCATCCTTTGCCACATCAGTGAAGGCAGGAACATCAGCTTCCTAGCTCAAAAGCCTTCTTGTTTGCTTTTCCTTTTTTCAAGGACAATGTCATAAAAGCTACTGTCTTTCTTCCCAAATAAGACTCCATGGCCTCATCACAATTTTGTCATCTAGTTTTAATTTCAGTTTAAGTCAACAAACAAAAAACAAACACAAAGTGACAAAGGATCCATTCACATAATGGATGCATGAGTTATGTGAACAAGGCCCCACAGTCAACATTTGCAGCCTTAAGTCTTTTTGTGGCTAACAAACAAGAGACAAGTAAATGAAAATTAGAGGTAGATAGATAGATAGATAGATAGATAGATAGATAGATAGATAAACAGCTTTTTGGTTTTTAATATATTGGCACAAAATATCTGAAAATCTGCAGTAGAAGAAACTTCAGCAATAAAACATACTTGGCTATGTACCACCTCATACTACCATTCAACTGACCATTCAGTCTACTTAATATAAAAATACCATCCTCCTCTCATTTTTATCAAAGCACTGTATTACTCCAAACACTGGACATTCAGCAGTCATAAAACACTTCAGCTGAACAAACTGTGTTTGAGAGACTTATGACTACAATAGTCACTAACATTTAAGACAGACTTCTTCTAATGCAGGCAGCTGCTTTTTTAGGCCAGACTGGAATCCACTGAGCGATATGTCCTATGTAAGCAACTTCCAGCTATATCTTGTATACACACTATTGAAGATTCAGTATTCCATTTTGTCTTTGGTTTGCATTATCTAAAGGAAAACTACATTCTTCTCTTGGAGCTCCCTGGAGCTTGTCGGTACCACTGGCAGAATGAAGGTTAACCACCTGACCATGCAGGGGTGGAAGAAGAAGATAGACAAACCTAGGAACATCGTCAGACCAGACATGGAGGATGTCTGTGGAGAGGCTTAAAAAGCTCTGTCTCCTGAGCAGCTCATTCTTCACTTTGGCAGAAGTTACCGATTGTCCTTAGAAGGTTTGGGAGAACAGAACATGGAAAGTTTCCTGCTCCGCTTTGGGGCTGTTGAGGTCTAGGATTTTTCCTTTTGTTTCTTTCTCTCATGGAACTTTGTCCCATCTGTCACTAAGAAACCATAACAACTGATACTCAGGAGAGACAAAAGTTTCCACAAGAAAGGTGCGGCTGGCCACTCTCTTAACTGGTGTGTTTCTCTTGGAGAGGCAGAGATACCACAGGAATTGGGCCGGGGGAAAAGGGGCTGGGCACAGCCCTTGCTTTCTTGCTCTTTTGGCTTCAGAGGAGGATGGCCTAGCTGCTGCTTCTTGGGGGAGGGGGGCAGAATTCGTGGACGCTGCCAGAGCCCAGTCCTGCCCTGTTTTCTCCTACCCCGAGTGAGCCTTTGCTCAGGAGTGCAGCCATTGAACTGCGACCTTATTGGCACCCTGTCTCACTGCAAAGGACCCTTGACATCTGCTTGGGTGCCTCAGGGGAAAAGACCAGGACCCGACCCCCTCTCCCTTTTCAGAGGGCATGTCTTCCCAGCTGCCTGTGGCAGCTGCTGCATAGAAGCCCAGCTGCCACTGCCCAGCTTCCCTGCTTTGTGCCACCGCCTCCGGCTTTTTTTGCTGCACTCTAACCCACACCCCTGTGGCAGATAGGGACAGGCGAACGGAAGATCTCGCGATGTGACGGAAAGCAGCATGGATCCTTCCCCCCTCATCCCCTGTGATAAGCAATCACCCTAGGTATGCAACCCCTCCTAACCCCAGTAGTTTTCCACTTCCTTACTAACCCTAGCTAGTCCTACCGTCCCCCTCTGACATAGTGAGGCCCCCTTGACTATTTAACCCCATGAGATAAGATAATAAACGCCATTTGACCATCCACCACGTTGGTGTCTGTGTGTCATGGCCTGAGTGGCCTGGGAGAGGCTGGGCTGCCGTGCTGTTGTCTTGAAACCAGGTCGCCTGCCTTCTCAGCAGAAGGCAACATAAATGGTGCCAAAACACGGGAATTAACTCCGGTAACGGGATTCACCTGGACTAGAAACAGCGGCCGGAGCGGCAAAAGCCTGACTCCAGGCGAGGAAGATGTTCCTGTACCAGCTATCGTCATGGACGCAATAGTGAAGGTAAAAGAGTCGATTTATAAGCAGTGGGGGATTGAATGCAAGCTTAAAGATTTTCATCTTGCTGTTGCAAGGCTCCTGGAGCTTGAGGCGATTGAACGTCCTGTAGAAATATTGCATTCGGAAGTGTGGGAGAAATGTACAGCTGCGTTAGCTGAGGACACAAAAGCCTCTGGCAGCGGAAAAAGTCTTAAAGCGTGGGGAAAGGTAGAACAAGCCTTACGCAAAGTGATACAGGAGCAAGAAACTTGGAGTGCCGCATGTGTATGTTTATTAGCCATTCCAAAGCTGGGGGTGGGAGCAACCACCCAGACCTGCCCCAAAAGCAGTTTACCTGGGAGCGGGGATCCGAGGGGACCAGGCGCGTTTCCCTCCTCCCCAAGCCCGAATCCAAACTCCTCGGGGCCCCCAGAGAACCCCCCGACCCCCCCGCCTGCCCCACCAAGCCCATGCCCCCCCGCAGAAGCCTCGCAAAAAACTGCGTTTTCCCCATCCGTTTCTCCACCACCGATCAGCGATTCCATGCGGGAGGCGCAGCAGCGTGCGCGAGCTTTTTGGGAAGAAGTGATGGGTGAGGCCAGAGGTGCCAAGCACGCAGCAGGGGAAGAGGCGCGGGCGCCTCTTCCCCCCCTGCACAGAGCCAAACATGGCACCAGCAGCAAAGGGGATGGGCGGGGCCTGGATGCCTGTGGCGGGAACGTGTCGGAGCCGCGAGTGCTCACGGATGCGCATGCGCAGGAAGAGGCAGACAGCATGCCCAATCGGGAGTCACGATCAATGCCACTACCATTTAAGGGAGAGACCTCCCCCTGTGGGAGGCAGGGCAAGCCCAGGGGGCGGGAGCAGCACCACCCCCGAAGGGAGGAGCGGGGCCAGAGCCGCACAAAAAGGCACGGAAACCCAGAAGTGCGCTGGCACTTGACTTCCGCCTCTGAACCGAGTCAGAGCAGCTCTGATAGCTCTAGCGAACTATCGGAGACTGACTCGGATTTTGAAACAGAGAGAGCAGAGGCAACGCAGTTTAAAGCAAAAATGAACAAAGCTTTAAACCATGTTAAAAAGCAATCACGATACAAACTCACCGACTGGGGAAAAATAAAGATAGCTTGTGCTGAGTGGGCCCCCTCAGCCTCAATCCAAGCCTTTCCGGTGAGAATCACAGGGCCAGATGGAAATCAGCAAAAAACATACAGTCCAATAAATCCCAAAGATAGACAAGCAATAGCCAAAGCGATTTCAGAAAAAGGAATAGACTCAGCCATAGTCTCCACCTTAGTGGATGCTATGTTCTGCAGTGATAATTTATTACCCTTTGACATTATACAAATAAGCTGCTTAGCCGGGTCTGACTTAGCCCCTATCTTTCATATGCTAGAAGCTACCTTTCTATCCTTGAACGAATCCAACCCGAACCTAACTAATTCCTGCTGGCTTTGCTATGATGTAAAACCCCCCTTCTACGAAGGAATCGCTTTAAATACCCCCTTCAGTTACTCCACAGCCGACGCCCCTCACCAGTGCAGGTGGGACACTCCCCGCAGAGGAATCACCCTGAGTCAAGTCACAGGCCAGGGCAGATGTTTTGGCAGTGCGGCCTTAGCAAAGCGGAAAGGTAACCTCTGCACCAAAGTTGTCAAGCCTAACAGAAAGAATAAGTGGGTGGTCCCATCCGCATCTGGGATGTGGGTTTGTCAGCAATCTGGAGTGAGTCCTTGCGTGTTTCTTGCCAATTTCAATCATTCTACTGACTATTGTGTCCAAGTTCTAATTGTTTCTAGGGTCCTATACCATTCGGATGAAGAGATACACCGCCTTTATGAGAAACCCGTCCGACTCCACAAAAGAGAAATAATAACAAGTGTAACTATTGCAGCGCTGCTCGGCCTAGGAGTAGCCGGAACGGCCACGGGTGTCTCAGCTCTTGCAACCCAACACTGAGGACTGTCTCAGCTACAAATGACCATCGATGAAGACTTGCAGAGGGTTGAGAAATCCATCTCCTTTCTAGAGAAGTTGGTTTCCTCACTCTCAGAAGTGGTTTTGCAGAAGAGGCGAGGACTAGACCTCCTGTTCATGCAAGAAGGAGGCTTGTGTGCCGCCTTGAAAGAGGAATGCTGCTTTTATGCAGACCACACAGGAGTTGTCAGAGACATCATGGCAGAACTCAGAGATAGACTGGCTCAGAGACAGAAAGACAGGGAAGCCCAGCAAGCTTTTACCCTTGGACCATGCCTGCTGAACAAGATAGTCTCTTTTGTCCAGACCCGCCTGGAATGGGCCAACATCCTGTTTATAGGCCATCAACAAATGCTGTGAACCAAACTGTGAACATTGCCAGTTGCAAACCTTTTTTAACTCGCCTTGCGAAATTTACTCAGGTGTACCAAAAACCCCTTTTCCCTTATCAAGTTACTACCTCGTACCTCACCTTAGTGCCTATACTTATGATTACCTCGTTCATTTATGAAAAGAGGGGAGGGGGAGATGTGGTAGATAGGGACAGGCCAACGGAAGATCTCGCGATGTGACGGAAAGCAGCATGGATCCTTCCCCCCTCATCTCCTGTGATAAGCAATCACCCTAGGTATGCAACCCCTCCTAACCCCAGTAGTTTTCCACTTCCTTACTAACCCTAGCTAGTCCTACCGTCCCCCTCTGACATAGTGAGGCCCCCTTGACTATTTAACCCCATGAGATAAGATAATAAACGCCATTTGACCATCCACCACGTTGGTGTCTGTGTGTCATGGCCTGAGTGGCCTGGGAGAGGCTGGGCTGCCGTGCTGTTGTCTTGAAACCAGGTCGCCTGCCTTCTCAGCAGAAGGCAACACACCCCCTGCCTACTGGCACACCCCGCAGCCCTGCTACACCTGCAGCATTTCTGCTCCCTCTTGCTTGCTACTCCGGGTGAGCCTGCCCTGCCATTCCAGCCGCTGCTCCAAGCTTCCCACTGCAGCCCATGTTCAGCATCCAGCCCGTACACCATTACCATGTGACGGGAGATGTGGCCGAGCTCGCGCCACAGCGCCCCCTGCAGGCACGGGGGAACCAGCGCACCCGCCCTGCCTGGCTGGGAGCCACCAGCGCCCCCGCTGGCTGTGACCAGAACTGCACGGAAGGGGAAGGTGCCCAACAGCCGAGAGAGGGCTGGCGCTGGCTGGCTGGGTTGGTTTGTTGGCGCTGCCATTGTGGTTGTTTGTCTGCCTGGTTACACATACATAGTAGTAAAGAACTGTTATTCCTTTCCTCATATCTTTGCCTGGAAGCCGCGTAATTTCAAAATTATAATAATTTGGAGGGAAGGGGGTCATATTCTCCATTCCAAGGGAGGTTCCTGCCTCCCTTGGCAGACACCTGTCTTTCAAATCAAGACAGGGGCCAAGTTTGGTTACCTGATCTGAAAGTCTTATTCCTTCCTCCCGTTTATTTAAACCAAAGCCAGACTTTGCACTGAACCATATCCATGTGTTTCTGTCACTTCTGCAGGGGAGACAGTGGGCAACTTCAAGAAGAGAGACATCTTGGGATCTTGAAGCTGTTTATCTTTTGATTGATAGACTACAGCCTAATAATCCTGGGCATGCCCTCAGCAATCTCACCACAGCTGCACTGCCTTGTAAAAAGAAAAAGAGCTTCAGCAAGCTCAAAGCCAGAACAAACAAGATATATTTGAGTCCATTTCTTCCTCAGACAAGTCTTCCAAATGAAATCACCAGTCCCTGGAATATATATCCTGGCTTTTCCATAGAATACTGACATGCTTTACATACCAAGCATCTTAAACACCACACAAACACCTGCCTAGGGATAAGCAGAGCCCTCAGAGTTACCTCCGAGTTAGTAAGACTATGTTCTTGACCCAGACCATTGACTGCAGCACATATAACTGTTAATTCCAAAAGCATCACATCATTCCTTATTAAAGCAAAGAGACTACACTTAAATTAGTCTTTTATATTTGTGATCCAGACTACCTGAAATTACAGCTTGGAGAATTTCCTTAATCTTTGGCTTCTAAGATTACATAAAAACTTATTCTTCTGAATTTCCAGAAGTTTTCACAGTGGTTACCAATATGTGAATGAAGTAGGAATTAGCTGGAGAAATTCTTGGGAAAAAAATTCTACTAGGGTAGCTTTGAGAATACTGTTATGATTTCTGAGGAAGGAAAGCTAAGTCTTAGTTCTGTGAGTAAAGAGACATTAATGTCTGTAGCAGAAAGACTGCAATTAAATTCAGTACAAAACTGTTTACAATGCTGAAACAAACTCACTTCACATGTGATGTGAAAACACTTGAAAAAGTCATTAGATAAAGGGTATACATGGACTGTATGAGGGCACAGAGGCTATACATGCACTGAAGACAAACAGGTGAGTAAAGAAAGGCTGGACTTTGTGTCTTCCTGTTGGAGTCTGGGATTTTCAGCCTGGCTTAGTAACATAAGTGAAATTAGTTAAGTGAGCTGGTAGACCTTTACTTCCAGTACTGAATCATTACACAAACTGGTATAATCTGGGATGATCTTACAAGATGAAATTGCAGATACCTATTGCAGGGAAATGGTGGACCTGAGAGCAGCTGAGTTTTGCAGAGCTGCCTGTGCACAACATAGTCCTGCTGTGGCTGTCTTTTTGCTCTGTATCCTCACATTGTGAAGAAGGAAAGCCAGAGAGAGAGAGTATCATAAAGACCACAAATTTCAGACAAGTGACTGAATTTTCAGACACAAGCTTTCTCTTCATGAGGGTTTGTGAGGGTTTCTTTTCACATCAAAGAACAGAACTACCAATCTTGTTTCCGTGAAAATGAGCATGGCAGGCAGAGGGTTGGCTCTGTGCAGCCTGCCCTCCCTCCTTTTCTGTCTCTCCTTGTTTACCAGACCTGACCAGGAATATACTCTTTTTCTGACAGCCCATGAGACTCAGCCAAGGAACACTGAATCAGATGCCATTTCAGTTGACAGTACATTTCTTCCCCATGACAATGTGATCTATAAGAGTAGGTTTTCTAAAGGACATAATCTAGATTTATTTGGGAATAAGAAATATGATTTTTCTCCTGCCTAGCGCTACTCTGTCACTCCCTGTGAATCTCTGTCAGGGATTTATTTGCACAATAATGTTACTCCCATGATGTAGGGCAGAGGTGAGCCAAAGATCAAACCAACCTAAGTTTGTGGATGCATGTTACCAGTGCTACAAGGAATGACAGACAGTGCAGTCACACAGTGGGGGCCAAAACAAACTTTGTTGGGCTGGCAAGTAAAATAAGTAATGCTCAGGAATTACAAGAAAACCAAACCATGCAGCCAAAAAAAGCCCCCAAAAAGATAAAGAAGAAAGAAGAAAACAAAACAGAGACAAAGGAAGCAACAAGTTTAAATGTCTATTAAAAAGATGTACATGCTTGCCACAACATCATGGTAGAGCATATACACTTTGTGTCCCTAGACATATGAATGAGAGGGCTGGTGGACAAAGGCAGCAGAAAATGGGTTAAATATATTGTATTTCCAGACACATCCCAGCCCAGTTAGCATTAAATCTGCTGCTGCAATTGCCCTGGCAATATGGATTCAATCTGATTTTTCCTATTAGGAACCATTAAGCTAGGATAGGCACAAACATTACAGGGAAATGTGTTTGTGGAACAGATTTTCATTACAGTGGTTTCACCTAGTTCCTTTCTGATTTGGGAAATTATGTCTTCTTAGATTATAACCACAACAGATCACGATGCTCCTCAGCACTGTACTGCAAGCTGTCTGAGCACTTCAGTGCTCTCCCCTTCCTGCCTTCCCTGCTTTTCTTCAAGGCTGGGTCTAGTAGAACAAATGGAAACAGACTTTATTCTTTTTTGTATTTGTCACAATTTGTTTATTTAAGACTCCTACCTTCCAAAAGGGTCTAGTCCCTAGTAAATACTATTTACTTCTTTATCTTGGTTATGATTAAATACCAGCTTNAATACCAGCTTAAATACTATTTACTTCTTTATCTTGGTTATGATTAAATACCAGCTTTTGAATTCAGAAGGTGATCCTAAAAAGTTATCGTTGTGCACCAGCCAAAATCAAAATTACACAAGAAAAGCTCAACCCTGCTTTATTCAAAACTAATGTTCCTGAATGTAAAAACAAATTAACTCTGCCCTTTAATCCCAACAGCACAATAAGCTTCTACAACATCTGCTTTACTACTGCTGTCCTTTAGAGGAGGAATCCAATTTTCACATTTAACAATGCAGTTGAAACATCTTTCTCCTCACAGAGATCTAACCTAATTTTTTAAGACACATCTGCAGTGTCTTCATTCCTTCTTAAGGCTTCTTAAGGTTTTGCAGTCCTGATGCCTGTCCCTAAGATATTAGTGCCTGCTCCTTGAAAAGGATAATAAACCTCAGCAGAACTGACTCCCAAGTACATCTGCTCACCCATTTGCTCTGTACCACAGAGCAGGGTGGAGGATAGTGTCCTGGTCCCTAAAGAAAATGTTTGTGACAGGAATTAGTAGGAACCTGTTGTGCAGCTGATTACATTTCAGGGCTCAAAATAAATTATTGTGTTTGAATACATTCATTGACTTAGATGTCTCATAGTGCTCAGCCTCACTACCATAATTAGGAGTGGCTAACCCCTACTTAACAAGATCAAAACATTTCAGAACCAGCATTGATGTAACTGAGTATCAGGTCATTATGGCCTTAACTCAGATACAGACCTTCCCCTTTATCCTCTTCCTCAGCTGTAGTGAGCTTTTAGTGCTGCTAAAGGGACAACATGGAAGTTCTTTGACTGAATGATTTCTCTTCAGCTCTTCAGCCCAGATGACCATGCAATTTTACATTGTCACAAAAGCAGGTAACAATACTCCTGCCTCTGCCAAGAAGCTGGTGTCTTTTCCTAACCAGAGACCAGTCTGCCAGAGCAGGGTTCACACACACAAAGGACACCATGTTGCATGGAATGAGCTCAGTGACAGCACCGACAATAAACTCTCCTTTTGTCAGCTGAAGAGAGTGAACAAATGAACACAGCAGCCTGGCCCCATCCCAAAAAGCCACACCAACATTGAAACTCAAGCCAGTGGAACAGAAACCATTCACACAAACGCCTCTCAACATATCCACAGCTTCCACTGGTGCAGGAATGAAGCAGTGAGTTACCCTCTGTGTTGCCAATGTACGGGGCTGTGTTCTCCTGGGAGGAAACAGATACTCTTGGGACTAACAAAACTCTCCAGCCTCAAGAGGATGGGTTGAGAGGTGGAAGTGCAGCAGCAGGGCAGGGAGAATGATTAACATGACTGATCTGGGCATTAAAGGTGCAGCCTTCCCTTGTAAGTTCACTCCTGACCCATTTGTGTTTGTTCCCCTGTCTATGGGTAATGGGGAGCAACTAGAACTGAACTCCAGCACTAACAGAGCCATTTTAGATATGTATTTATGGCATCCACCTGCAAGATTTCTAAGTTGTCATTTGAGAATTGAAAATGCTTTGCAAAAATAATAAGAATTATTGTAAAGCACCCACAAAACACTGTATTCCACAGGACTTACCATAATTAGTTTTATCAGTGAATGGTAAAGAACTCAGCTTGATATTAAGTCTTTTGTGGTGACAGCATTGTGAGATGAATGAAAAAACAGATGTCTCCATTTTACATAAGCCTCCAGACTAATGCTTATAACAGGATACAGCTAATGCCTCATGGATCATCTTTCTCATGCCTTTCAAGCAATTGTTAACAAGGGGAAACCCCCAGGCCTGCTCCTTCATTCACTACAGCTTTTTCTTTCCCCTTCTCCTTAGCCTTCTCAAAGTTATTGGCAATCAAAGCTGAAAACTGAAGGTGGGTTGCTACACCTTTGACTTGCAGGCCTGAATATTGATGAGCCACAAGAGACAGAGATGGAGAGAGTGACAAAAGGTGAGGGGAAGGCTGGAAACAACTCATTTCCCAGCACACACAGTGACAGGTAGTGGTAACACTGTACATAGAAAGGCTGCCCTCAGTGGCCAGGCTCGGGGAGTCATCGAGGACATTAGGTTCACTGCAGGAGGGACAGGGAGATTAAGAATTTAGAGAAACAAAATGCATAAAGCATGCACTTGTCTCTGTTTTCAAGGGAAGAAAATATCAAGGGAATAAAAAAGTAAAAAAAAAGGACAGTAACATTAATTGGTCTCACATGCTCAACAGCACAAATATGACTCAGAGGAGCTGAAAGAACATCTGATAACAGGAGCAGTCTTTAGAGGGAGTTTACACTGCATGAATCCTTCTACATCTCTGCTGACATCTGGGGAGCTGAGAAGTTCAACAGGATGTGTTTCTAAAGGAAATAAGGCAGGGAACTGTTTTCAAAGCTATTTTCCTGCAGCATTTTGATTTATTTCAAAAAGAAAAGAAAGAAAAGAAAGAAAAGAAAGAAAAGAAAGAAAAGAAAAGAAAAGAAAAGAAAGAAAAGAAAGAAAAGAAAGAAAAGAAAGAAAAGAAAGAAAAGAAAGAAAAGAAAGAAGTTGTTTGCTGGGTCACTAGCAGGAAAGCAGTAATAATATTACTTAGCATTAATTAGTTTACATTTGGAAGGCAGTCTGAAAGCCCAGAGACCATCCATAACTCAAAGGGCATGACATTGTTTATAAAACTTAAGAAAAGTTTAATAAAATAAAATAGGACAAATGAGGAGACAACCACTGTTGTGGTTTGACACAACTAAGCATCAAGCATCTAAAATATCAGTTATTTTATAAGGGAAACAAAATAAGAAAATATTGAGGAAAACTAGATAGCTGCAAGGCAAAACAGGTTCAAACTTAAACAATTGCAGTACAAGGAGAAAGTTTTATTACTAACAGAATTAAAAGTTAAAAGATATAACAAGAAATTAAAACAAACACCCTCCCCCACTTCTCAGCACTTTACTCTTTCTTTTTAACTAGCACAAAAGGTAACACAACATAGGATTCTAGTCAGTGTTACAGTTCTTGAAAAGTCTCTTTCTTATGCTTAAGGAAAAAAGGGTTTCTCCTTCTTGCTTCACATGGTTTCTCAAACTGCCCCCAACAACAGACCCGCCCAGAAAGAAACACTCTGCTGTGGTGTAATACATCTCTTCTATGAAAAAATATCAGTTTTTTCACACTGCCACACCTGGGCCATCACATGAGGTAATTAATNATAAAATCTATATAACTTCTCTCTTGTAAGTCACTTCTCCTATCTCTGCTGGTAGATACCACAGCTGTTAATTTTCCTTCATCTATCAATGCTATTTCTTTAATTCCAAGCAAGAATGGGGAGAGAGCAATGTTGTTTGATTTTCCAGGGGTGGTCAAGACATAATGTAGAATATATTCTTTAAAGGTTCAAAGGAAATAACATAAATTAATCTGTCCATTGTCAGATATCCTTGAATAACTATGTCATGGACAAATAAAACAATGAACATTGCTTACTTAGAAAAAACCCCATATTTAAATACAAAACTTCTCTCCACATCTTCAAAAGATGTACATTTCCCAATAAGCTCTTTCTCCCCACTCCATGTCAACTAGGAATAAGGCATTATTTGTATCAACAAGTATTCCAAGTTTAAAACATCCCATCTTTGAACATAACGTTTAATTTCTGTGATGAGTTAGTTACTCTTCTAGGGAGGACAAAGAACACACGGAAGAAAACCAAGTAAATCAAACTGCCTCTGTTCCCCTTTCCCAGCTTCTCAAGATTCCTCCCCACTCCCCTACACAGACTGGGTATGGTGCCCCAGTTTAATGAATATCCCAAAACCATGTTTCCTTTTGCTATTCAGTAGTAGCAGAGAAAAATAATAATGCTGAGTGTTTCTGAAACTGCTTAAGAGGAAGGCTGCTGTGGATGACAGCTTGTTCTTATGGACCCTATGCAACAGATCATCCTGGAAAATCATTATTTCCAACCCTGCAATTTAACATCACTGTGTTGGCACCAATTCCACTATCCCACATCTTTGGTGTACCTGTACCATTTATGCTCTTGTTAATATAATGAGAAAGGTGAAAAGCCCATGTTGTTACCTTTGGCTGGGTAACATGCCCACCTCAGCCTGAGGTGCAGACATGCTGGAGAGATGGCTGGAGAACCGCCTCCTCCCAATGGCACCCATAAGGTATGTTTCTTGTTCACTTACCACACTGGGCATGCTCAAGGAGTCATCTAGAAAGAGAGAAAAAACAGGAAAGGAGAGGAAACAACTACCCAAACCTCACCTGCATCTTGACAGCTGTCAAGAGATAACAGGATGCCAAAGGTGTACCCAGCAATCACTTACCAAGAGCCCAAGCCTGCAAACTGGAATATTCCATTAAACTTTACAGCCACAATGCAGAAAGACATACACATAAACCCCTGCAGGATGAGTAACCTCACAAACTTGGGGGAGGGATGTATGTATTCTTTCATCTTAAATGGCTCTCAGGAAAACATGTTTGGGGAATTCAGCTTCCACTAGGGAATTAATCCCATGATTAATAAATTGTTTGTTAATATACAGTGTTTCCAGCATAAAAGTTGTAAATGGACCCTTTCCTGGTGTGAAATAAACTGCTTCTACGATCTAGCAAAGCACTGTGACAAAAAAGCCAAAATACATGACAGCAAAATGCAGAACTGACACCCTTCAACACCCTTCAGGACATGCATTTTAAAATGTCACCAAAAACTTGGATAAGTGGACTCAAATACATCATGCGGCAACAGAACTATGCAGACAGCTGGACTGCAATCAGGACTGCTTGAAATTTTCAGTGCTGTTTCAAATTAAATCAAATATCCAGAAAGAAATTACTTCATTGGGGTTTTTGCCACAACAACTTTTAATTACAAATAAAGCAAAGGGGTGGGTTTCTGTAATTTTCTCTCCTCTTTTTGACCTTTTCCAATTCTGATGTGCTGAAATATTTTACAGCAGTGTTTATCCCAGGCAGGGCTGAGGAAATAATGCTGCAGTTCAGATACAAAGATGCCACTTACCATTCCACACAGTGGCTCAGAATTAATCTGAGGATGACAGTTTGCCACAGTGAGTAAATATCTCAACAATGTATAAGCAGTACAGCTCTGGGTGGATTGTACAAAGTTTAGTGGTGAACCCAGCTAAAACAAAGTTGGGCAGAGCCTGCAAAGTTTTAGGCTAATTGCTCTTTCCCAAAAGGCAATTCTGATGTAACTGTGTGGGCCTTTCTTTTGAGCCCCTCATTTTCACTCTTTCTGTTTGATGCTTTTGGGGATCCTGCAGAAACAGGATCCTAACTACAGAGCCACAGCCTCTGCCCATTGTCATGATGGCCAGAGAGAGGCTTGGCTGCCAAATGCTTTGTCAGAACTGTGATGATTGCACATCAGCCCACATCTTAGGTACTAAAAACCTCTGTGTGCCCTTCCCTTTGCCCTGCCATAGCTCAGAGGGCAATGAGGAGGTATGTTACAACTCAAACTTTAACACCATGTACCAGCCACACCAGCTGCTCAGCCTCATGCTCCTGTGGGCCTTTTATTCATACTGGGACGGGGCAGCTGTGTTCCCCTCCCAGCCAGCCTCTGGGAAAGAAAACATCCTCAATGTTTGGGGATTAGTATCAGTGGCCACATACTTTCTTCATCCTCCTCATCTGTGCGGCTCAGTGTGTCCTGTGAGGCCTGCTGGGAAGGCTCGCTGTCCTGCTCCCAGACCGTGCCAGTGCCGGTGTTGGAGCGGGACATGGTGGCCAGGCTCAGGCGATAAGCAGAGGTGGAAGTGCCCACAGTGCTGACAGATGTCTTCCCTTGGTAAGCTGCACAAGAGGGAGAAACCAAACCCAAGTCACTGATGGCACTGGAAATCAACAGCAAGCCAAGCATTCTTGTCACACTGGGCACCTCATTCTGCCTGGACTAGTGGGGCAGGGGGACCTTCTCACACTCTACAACTCCCAGGCAAGAGGGTGGAGCCAGGCTGGAGTTGGCCTCTCCTCCCCTTCCACCAGCAACAGGATAACAGGAAATGGCCTGCACCAGGGGAAGCTCAGGCTGGACAGGAGGAATTTCTTAATGGAAAGGGCTGCTAAGCAGCAGAATGGGCTGCTCAGGGAGGTGGTGGAGCCACCACCCCTGGAGGTGTTCAAGAAATGACTAGATGTGGGACTTGGTGCCATGGTCTAGTTGACAAGGTGGTGATCAGTCAAAGGTTGAACTTGATCTCAGAGGTCTTTTCCAACCTTAATGATTCTGTGATACTGTGACAGGGGTGGCAGAGGTGATAAAACACAAACAGCTCCCTTGCCTCACCTTTCAAAAATCTGTGTTTTACTTACACAGTCTGATTTTCACAACCAGTATTTTACAGATCAGCTTCAACATTTAGAAACAACGCAAATTCTTGCCAAGGAATAAAGACTGAAACATTTCCTTTTGAATTTGTTTTCCTAAGAACAAAGCACATAAACTGCTTGCCATATATGAGCAGCAGCTGCCATCTTGTGACAACAGGGGTGGCCATCACTGGAGAAAAGTCTCCCCTTGTGCGGGAGAGAATTCAGTGCCCCATCAGCTCAGACATGCTGATCTGGATGTTACAGTAGAGAAAAATCAAAGACACCAGGAGGATCTACTGCTGCTGGGCAACCAGACCTTTCTGCACAAGGAGCTTTGGCTTTACAGTGGCATGGAAGGGCTCACTGCACCGGGGTTGGGGCTGCACAAGCCAGCTGAGACAGCAAGAGCCAGCTGCTGGGGAACAGGACTCAGACTTGGTAGAAAAATAGGTGTATTTCACAGCTAACCTGGACTTCTGTTGGCTGTTCAGTGGCAAGGCTGAGCATAAGCTCCAGGGGCAGGCTGTCAGGGTGTGTGTGGATTGCCCCATTCCCCTTTTAGGCAGAGGCCACGTCTGCCTCACAAGTTACTGTAGGGGCAAGCAGGTGTCCAGCCTGGGTTGACGGCCCTAAGCTCTCCCTGCCTTCCTTACCAGACCCACTGTGCACGGCCTCCTTCAGGATTTTCAGCTCATTGTTGAACTCGGCGATGAGGGAACTCTTGCAGAGTGGGCGCGGGATGAACCGTCTCTCTAGCTGGTCGGAGATGTGCTGTCGGGCAGTCAGCTCCTCGTGGTTCTCAGCTGGCTGGGCCAGCAGCTGCAAAATTGGGATGCATTAGCATTGCAGGGAGATGGTGCCCAGGGAGTAGTCTCAAGACTAGCATGAGACTGCAGCCAGCAGGCTTTGTAGTCAAGAGGTTTTGACTCCATCTATGAGGTTTCCACCTGCCTTTCAGGGACAACCTTCTATTTGACTGAACAGAGATCAAAACCTCAGTGGCACAGGGTACATGGAGATGAGGGCTTCCTTATGCTAAGCTCTATCATCATGATTCTGTCATGAGATAGCTCCTTCCTCCATGATGATTTATTCTGTCCAAGAGACAAGGTAAGCTAAATAAGGCAGAGTACCATCTGCTAGTCTACCTGGTAACCGGCGAGGAGCTGTGATTAACTTAAGCCCCAGATGCCTCAGCCTAGCAGCTGTCTGTCCATCCACAAAAGTCCTGTCAGAACCTTCATCCAAGAGATGGAAAGAGGAGTGGTCCTTCTTGGCTGTTAGCTGTATTGCCCAGCTCTATGCAGAAGAGAGATTACTAGAAGATTTCTGCCAGCATCCTCCCAGGTTCAGTACATCCGCACTCCTTCCAAGTGCTTTGAATGTCTTCATTGTAGAATTAAGTCCACATGCCCTTCCCCATCCAGAAGAACTATGACTAGCTGTACTCCATGGATCAGATTACCTGGATGACTGACAACATGCTCTTTAGTTTTGGCTAGGAAAAAGCTCTGTGATTTAGTTTCAAAGGGTTCTTAGGCCTACTAACTTCTGAAAGGACACTGCCTACATATAATTCTTCCAGAAGTGCTGTTCCTCTGTTCTCAGCTGGGGAATAAGGGCTATCTTGCCTTCAGGGAGTGAAGTATCAGGAGCCAAAGCAACTGTTACCTTGCACTGGATGAAGGGCCGAAGGAGCACAAAGATAGGGATCCGTGTTCTTACGATAAAGTCGAGGAAATCCCACAGGGCCAGCCCTCCCACCTTCCGCAGGGCCATCTCTTTGACTTGCAGGCTCAGCCAGTACCACTGGCTGTCCAGTTGGCGCTCAAAGCAAACAAGGATCACCTTCAGGGCTACAGGGGAACACACATCAGCAAAGGGCAGTCAGAGATGTTACCAGTGTCCCTCATGAGCACTGGGGGAAGAATGGGCGGGGAGTGAGCACAAACCTATATAGGCATGCTTTGCATGTACGTGCACATGCATGCCCACACACCTCAGAGTCACAACTGTCTTTTCTATCAGTCTCCAAACATGGCAGGGAAGGAGCAACCAACCTTCTATAATAAGGGCCTCAGGATCAGTATTGGTAGTCCCATTTCCAGAGAAATTTTTCTACTTCATACTTCATATTTTCTTGTTCTGGCTTTCCCTCTCCCTCCCTGTAGAGTTCTTTTGTCTTCCCAGAATCAGATATTTTAAAAGCAGCTCAGAGTAGGAATACAGCCCTGGATGATCAGACAACCTCAAAAATCTTGACCAAGCATATCCACACAAAAAGTCACCCTGTGAGTACAATAATCTGCAGATGATTTATAGGGTGTTGAAAAGAACCTTTCTAGCAGTGCAGCTGCATGAGTCATGGCCACACTGCAGTTTAAATACAAATATGGTCCAGTAAGCCAAGGGCAGTAATTCACAAGAGCATGGCATTACAAATGGGGATGAACAGCAATGAAGTTCAAAACAATGCTCTGCATTAAAGTGGGCCGTGATTAACACCTGACTCACAGGAGAGACAAGGACTCTCCCCCTTTTCATGTTCCCTAGTCTGATAAAAACAGGAAGGCCTGGGAATTATTGGGAGAAAGTTGACTACTCCATCTTTCTTAATGGAATGGCCAAGATTTCTCAGCCATTACACTTCTGTATCCCGGTTTGTTTGGGTGGTGGGCTAAATCAGTGGTGAACTGCCAATTTTTCATCAGTTTTACTCCATTCCTCAGATACAGGTTAACAAAGACCAAATATAAATCTTCAGATAAATGCTCACCCTCACAAAATCAGAAACAGAAGAAGCTGTTTTTGAAGGGGTGCTTTGAGAGAAAACTGTCCCTATATAGGCCCAACTGCCTGCAGTGCTGCTGCATCTCCATTTAATTATTTTTTCTGTCCTTTCACCTGTGGGTCAGATGGGAGATAAGGCAGTATTATCTTGCACCACCCTACAGCAAGCAGGGGGCATACCAGTCAGTGAGGACCGTGTATGGGGCCAGTAGCCAGACAGACTACATCACCTCTCACCCTAGACAGACAAGGGTCAGTGAGGCTGTGATGTTAGGGATTGATGGGCAGTCTGACTCGCCTTTGTGGCTTCACTGCTGTAGTCTGGCAGTATGAAAACTGAGCAACTTCTACCTGTGCTGCTTTTCCTCCAGCTGCAGTGCAGACATCACTCA
>JACBWW010000492.1:0-33370 GCA_020086605.1 Lanius collurio | reverse complement strand
CAAATTGGGCAGATTTGGGGGTAGCAGCAGCAGAGATCTGCCACAGAAACACACAGAATTTTTACACAATTGTTAACTATTCTGAGAATGTTTAAATGGTTGTTTTGTATTTTTCCAAGTATGTTTTATGCTTTTCCAAATGATTTTAACATCCAACCCAACTTTGGAATGGACTCAGAACCCCCAGTTCATAACTGCCCCAGACTATTTTTAGCTCCCAGTTTTACCCTGCCCCTCGGCTCCGTGGCACCTGGAATTTCAACGAGGGGACTTCCCCAAATTTGGAAAAAGTACCATCACCCTCTGGACATCAGTGAGCTTAATTTTAATTAATTAAATCATGGGTGGGCTGAGATTATCTCACCTCTGTACCCCACCCATCACCCTGGAGCCTGTGGGTGGGCTGGGGGTGAACAGGCTCAGGATAAAAGTGGGCACACAGAGCCAGGAGTGGGCACTCCCCTGGACTGGCCTGGAGGAGCCCAGTGTGGAGAGCAGGGCTGCTGTAACATCATTGACTTTGGGGATTGGCCAAAGTCACCTCAACACTGCAGGTGCTTTTGTTTTGGTGCTTCAGAGCCCAAAAGGGCCTCAAGATCACTCAGTCACTGCATTCCTGGGGATTTTAGATCGAGCTGTTGGATTCTAATTTTAATTTTTAACTATTTTTGTTATTTTTTTTCTTCCTTTTTAATAAATTTTCATTTTGTTCTAAGAAAACAAGAGTTGTCTTGTTTCTCACAATGTCTTGCCTGTCAGAGTGAGAATAATAAATTGTTATTTTCCATGATTATATTTTCCCTTTTAAAGCAAATACTTCATTCTCCTCAGCTTTGAAGGGAGAACCACATAATTTAAAACAACTTAAAAATATCAGCCTAATGAGCTACAACACAGGCATTTATAGAATGCAACAGGGGTTGTGATTCAGCTTCTTTTAAGTAGCAAGGAGCAACATTTTTTTACTAGGAGGTGTTTTTCTGAGCAATTAGGCACAGGAGCCTAATTAAAATTAACTCAGTGTTGAAATAAGCTTAATAGAATAATATCTGTAATCTGCAGACACACTGGAACAGCTGGAATGTGGCTTTTTTTTTACACCTTCCTTGAAGAATGATGGAAGCTGCAGAAGCACATCCCAGAGGCTCCATTTCCAAGGTCACCTTTGGAAAGTCTATGTATTTAAAATGGATTGGCTGAAAGTTAATTGCTGTTTCAGGGGAACTTTTTAGATTTAATAATTCTGGGTGATGATCCAGGTCTCACTGTGATGAGCACAATACTAAAATTGTCATAGGAACTGTTGATTTAATATAAATTATAATAATGATACAATTGATTAAAGCTACAAGGTGTGTATTTTCCAACATGACACTGACATTTATGGTATTTCTGGCAGGTTGAGACTCAGTTAACACAGAGTTAATTACTGAAAGTGTTGTGTTTCAGTACAATTCATTTGCATTTGGACAAACCCTCACCAACTATTCAAAAAAAGCACCATCATTTTTGTGATGTATGGGCACAAATGTCAATAATTCTTTGTTCTTTAAATACAACTGGAAGAATCCAAGTCTTCTGATCCTTCTGCCCCAGCAGAGCATCAAGACCCTGAGAACAGCATCAAAGTGTCTTTTGCACAATAATATCTTTAACATCAGGTTTTTAAAGCAGCATCAGTGAATTATTTATGGTGGCTCAACACAGCTGGCAACTTCCTTGAGTGTCTTGGATTTATGAGTCTCTTAATGTTGGGCTTTATTGCCTCTTATTCCTCCTTCCCAACAAAATAATGACAGCTTTTAGGCTGCCTGCTCACCTGCTCACTGCCTTTCCACCTGACACCTCCATTGCTAAAGGGCCTGGAGATGCTAATTAGCTTTGAAAGAAATATTGCTCATTAACAAAACCTCGGGACAGTAAAACATCCACCAATTAGCTCAGAGGGTCAAGGAGACCAAATGGAATAGGAATGTGCTTTATTTTTAGAGCAGAATGCCTTATATTTTTGGAGACTTTTTAAATTGGAATTGAAGCAGAGAAATGTGGAGCAATTCAGCAAATTTGTCATTTTAGGGGAAGGTTTTCTTGTCTAAAATAAACCAAAACACACTGAGTTTTTGTGTGCCATCAGGGTGTCTTTGTAAAAGTGACAAAAAGCATGAGCCAGTGGTTTATACTCTGGGAAGGGGGGAGAAATCCCAGTTACAGATCTTTGGGAGTAAATGCTGTGTAAATTAATAGGGTGTGTAGAGAGTGGGTAAGGCTGTTACAGCAGGACAGGAACATGAGGGCAGACATTTCCTTCTCGAGGATTTCTTCCATCCTACAAAGCAAAGGGGTATTTTGGAAAAGAAAAAAATCTTCTGGCTGCTGTTTATTGACTCTTTATACAGCAGAGGAAACTTAAAAACCAATGATTAGATAAAAACCATGTGGGTGGGTGCTGGCAGGAAGGATATTCTGTGTGTTTCTGTGGCAGATCTCTGCTGCTGCTACCCCCAAATCTGCCCAATTTGTAACATTTAATCCCAGTTCTACAGCGGTGGAGAATTAAATGCTCAGGAAGAGGTCTGGGAATGAGCAGGAAAAGCTGCAAAGCAGGGAGAGCCAGGAGAGGGGGCCCAAGTACCACCGAGAGCAGCCATCCCTTTAAATCACACATTTCCTCTCTTAAAGGTGCCTCATTTTCCACCAAAAAAGGGACAACAACCAGAAAGGCCAAGTCTAAGTGCAATAATAAGTTTGTGTTACACCCACAGAGCTCCTTCCCTTCCCTTTGTCTGTGGGAATTAATAAATAAATTTCGGTTTCTCAGTGCTCTGCTTTGGGTTTGAGTGGATGTGGGAGTCAGAAGGTGCTTTGGGTTTCAGTTTGGCACCAGATTTCCTTTGCTGACTTTTAGATTCTCAGTTATCCTGGGGCCAGCTGAGTGTTTGTGTTACCAGGATTGCCTTTTTAGCTTGGGTTTGGGAATTTTTACATTTTTTTTTAAAGGTTTCAATAGCAAATAATTCTTACCTCCAAAATATCAATAATTTCTGTGGTGTAATTCCTGTAATATCAATTCCATTTGCAGTTCAAATAAGAATCCAATTGATCCCTAACCTTAATCATTTAAACTTAACCTAATTCTCTGCCACTTGTACTTTCTGTACTTTATGGGAAAAAGTTCTTTCTAAAAATCTAATTCTTACCATTTGTGAGGTAATATTGATAAGGAATTCCTGAAGCACTTCCAATTTCTCCTGAACTTTGAAGTCATTACAGTGAAAAACACCAGATTATGTTTTGTTGCTGTCACTGTTGCAGCAACAGCATCCCCAGGCTTGGATTTATCCCCACCCAGCTCTCAGGAGAGTAATTGGTGGCACTTTCAGAATAATTAATGGCATTTTCAAGTTAAATCAGATCAGAAGCTCCTCAGCATTACTTCAGACTTGTAACAAGCAGAGTTTATGCAGTCAAGAGGAGGAACAGAAAGTCCTGGACCGATGACTGAGCAGATTTATTCTCCACTAATGCTTCAGAGTGGGCATCTCTGCAGCCTTATCTGGAGAAATTCAATTTTCAAGCCCAGGAATCTCTAAATTTCGCAATTAGATCTGTCTGGAAACCCTCTTGGCCATCTTGTGAGCAGGATGTGAGAGAGGGAGAACCAAGAGAGGGAATTTGGATCAGCCATGGCAGAGGAGAAACCCAAGCTCTGAGCCAGGCAGACAGGAAAGGTTTCCCATCTTCAGCTGCACAGATTCATGAACTCGAAATTAGAACTGAAATCAGAACCAGCCCACAGCCCAAATTAGAACCAAGTCACAAACACTACCTGCAGTCTCTCTCTGACAAAAATCCACAGGTTTTTATATAAATCATGTTTTTTAAGCAGCTCTCCATGACCTGAGGTCTTTCACAGAAATAAGGTTAGTTTTTCATTTGTTTTCTGTCCCAGTTATACAGCTCATTTCTTGTAACTCTTCAGCTGATGTGACTGTAACAAGTGAGCTTTTCTTCTGTTAATTTAAAGCCAATTAAACCACATCATTCTTTCAGGGGAATCCTCCCTGCATTGGGAGATCAGAAAGCAATGGCTGATTCCACCCTTGGGAATTTATTAAAGGAGCCCAGGGAGCCTCCATCCCTGAGAACAGGGATTTGGGATGGATTTATCCACTGTAAGGATAATCCCATACCCAGTCCAGGATGCCCTTATGGAAGGAGATTTTCCCCAAGTGCCTCCACCATTCTCCAGTTTCTTGTCTGGCTCCTACTTTGTCACTTGACACTGAAATACTGTAAAATAAAGCAGTTTTTGAGTATTAATGCAGAATATAGTCAGAATTTCTCATAGAATCACTGAATTATGAAGTGGTTGGGGGAGAAGGGACCTTAAAGCCCAATCAGTGCCATGGGCAGGGACACCTCCCACTACACCAAGGTGCTCCAAGCCTGGTGGAACCTATGGTGGTTCCAAAAATGGTGGTTCCAAAAAGGGTCAATGCTTGGATGCTCCAAACCAACAGGAATTAGGTGTCCATATGCATCTGAGAGCATAAAACTTAATTAAAGGTCACTTAAAACTTAATTAAAAGTGATGGGGACTGCAGCCAGTAAGTAACCACAGAGTCTCTCCTGCATTGAAATATGATTTCAATCCAAACCTCTTTTCCCTAATTATTTGATCACAAACTGTCCCACACATTGGCACGACCAAGATGGGGACTCGTGGACAAGCCTGAACTTTGATTTATCCAGAAATCTCAGTTCAGCCCTGGATTGTTCCAGTTCACAGTCTGATTTTACTTCCAGTTGTCACAGACATTTCAGTTTCTTATGCAAAAATGTGAATTATCAGCTGTCAAGAGTTGAGTTATTGAGGTAACTCAGTGAAACAAATTTTCTCTGATAATGGGACAAAGACCATGAGATGTGAGATGTGTTGAAAATCAAGAACTCCCTTGCACCAGAAATAAAATTGTATTGGGGCAAAATACAGGTGAAAAAACAGAGCTAAATATGTCTAAGAAATTGTTGGCAGCAAAAAAAAAGAAAAGTAGTGACAAAAGTTGTTCAAAATGTGGTATAAAAATGTCTTCTCTGCATAGGAAACAAAAATAGGGGCAGAAACTACAAATTCTCATATTTTGGCCAGAGTGAGCTGGTGTGAAGGGAGGTGGGAAGAGGTGGACACAGCTCAGGGCTACATCAGGCACAGGATGCTCAAATAAATCAGAAAATAGCTGTGTCCCTGCTTCAGTTTGGCCCCAAACTCAGGGAGTCTTGTCAGCCTTCAAGAGCTTTCAAAAATAACATCAAAGCCTTGAGCTTGCAGAGGAAATTTGTGTGCATGTAGACAAGCACAGAGCACAGGACAGCACCAGGACTCCCAAATTGATTTTTCCATCAAATTTAATTTCCATCGAAATTAAGCACATTGGGCTGGCTGGAGCTTGAATTCCAAACATAAAAAAAAAAAATATCCGGGGGAATTTCAGCTCAACAGAGGCCACACAACCACTCTGGGACAGAATGTGCATTTCTTTATATGAACCAGAGCAACATTTTTCCCTCTTGCATCAATTCTGGCCATTTTTGCAGGTCCCAGAGCTGTGCAGAAGTCGCTGGGGTTGTACCTGTTTGCAGCAGGACAGATCTGCTGGGCTGGCAGAAGTTGTTTTTCTTCTGGAGAACATTCTCTGTTCAGCTTCTCAAAACTCTTTGTGGGAAAATAAGACCTCAGTGTAAACTGCTTGATTTTATTATCATTATTATAATTTATATTAAAACAAGTTTCATTGGAAATCAGAAAGTTTTCCCCAAAAGTCACTGTAATACATTAAGAGATAAATTCACATCAAAATCCCAGGGATTCCTATGAGCTATATTAATTTTATTCCTTCTCCCTCTCCCTTGGCTGGATCCAGAGCTGGCTTTGCACTCAAAGAAAAGATCTCAGCTGTAACTCTCAGCTTGTTCACCTATGTGGGTTTGCAGCTTTGCTCCAGAAATGTGCCTGTGATTTAAAAACTTCTGATTTGTGCTTTCCCTTAGACATTAAAATAACATAGCATTAAAATGACAGCAAACATTGGTTGACTCATCCAGCTCCCACCCCATGTATGTGGAATTTTGCATTGTGAAAACAGAATGGTGTCCAAAAATTACTTGAAGAATCATCATTGCACCAGCAACTTTCTTCATAATAACAAGGCAAAAAAATGAGTTTATTTTGCAGAATATTGCTTGGTGTTTGGGAACTTTAAAAAGAAGAAAACTTTATCTTCCATCTCTGTGCTCTTAAAGAATATTTTTAACCCCATTTACGGGGTCGTGCTTGTCTTTAGACAGAATAAGTGATTTTCAGCTGTCATTTCTCATGGTTATCCAACTTTTCTGCCATTTACAGATAAATCCTCTGTGGTGCATGCACAGAAATGTCCTCAAAGGAAGGAAAGGATACTGGGGAGGAAAAGAGCCTTGTTAGAGCTCGACCTCTCCTGACCTGTAGGAATGATTGGACTCCAGGGACCTGCCTGCTGAAAGCTGCCTGGGTGACCTCAGCCCAGATCTGGGACATTTCTGCTCCTCCAGCCTCAGCCAGCACAGGGGAACTGAGAGGGGCTCTTCTCCTCCCTCCCTGAACTCGCCCTGGGGAAGTTTTTTTGGAGTGGGAGGGTCTTGTGCCCTGCCTTTGGTCACTGGAGGGGTTTCAGCCCTGCCTGGAGGTGCCACCTCACACCCTGAGTGCAGACATTACTGGGGCAGGACAGTCCTGCTCTCTAAAATGGAGAAATCCATTTTATTTCTTGTCTGCAGAATCCTTATAATGCCACTGGTGGGGTTTCAGTCCTGTCTGGAGGTGCCANGTGGGGTTTCAGTCCTGCCTGGAGGTGCCACCTCACACCCTGAGTGCAGACATTGCTGGGGCAGGACGGTGTTGCTCTCTCTCAAATGGAGAAATCCATTTTATTTCTTGTCTGCAGAATCCTTACAATGCCACTGGTGGGGTTTCAGCCCTGCCTGGAGGTGCCACCTCACACACTGAGTGCAGACATTGCTGGGGCAGGACAGTGCTGCTCTCTCAAATGGAGAAATCCATTTTATTTGTCTGCAGAATCCTTTTAATGCCACTGGTGGGGTTTCAGTCCTGCCTGGAGGTGCCACCTCACACCCTGAGTGCAGACATTGCTCAGGCAGGACGGTGCTGCTCTCTAAAATGGAGAAATCCATTTTATTTCTTGTCTGCAGAATCCTTATAATGCCACTGGTGGGGTTTCAGTCCTGCCTGGAAGTGCCACCTCACACCCTGAGTGCAGACATTGCTGGGGCAGGACGGTGCTGCTCTCTCAAATGGAGAAATCCATTTTATTTGTCTGCAGAATCCTTATAATCCCAGAATGGTTTGGGACCATAAAGCCAGTCCAGAAAGGACCTTAAAGCCTATCCAGTCCCACCCCTGCACCACCTTCCACCCTCCCAGGTTGCTCCAAGCCCCATCCCCCCTGGACACTTCCAGGGATGGGGCAGCTCATCCAGAACTACCCTTGATGTATCCCAAGGATCAAGGCAGCTTAAAATGAGGCCAAATATCCCCATTTGTCCCACGTTTTCATTCCCACACTAAAGAAAGCTCAGCCTATTTCCTTGTGCACTTTTTGCTTCTTCTCAGGGGGGCTGACAATTAAAAAGTCTCTTTCCCCTACCACAAGAATGTGATCTGGTTACAGCATTGGCTCCTGTTTACTTTAGCAGGCAAATCACAGGCACTCTCTAATCCCTCAGTGCTTCCACCAACATTTCTCATGTCAGGGGAAAAAAAAATGAATCTACAGCCTTTTGAAAGGGGTAAATATAAATATATAGTGGACAAGATGTGCTGTTCCAACTGGGTGAGAGCCCTAGGACTGATTGACAACACAGCTCCCTTCCTGCCCCACTTCTGCATTAGGAACACTCACTAAAGGTTTGAAGAAGTATTTCTATTTTTAGTGCAGGAGTGTGTAGGCTTTGCTAAAATTCTGCCTGTACCTAAGCTGGCTTTGTCCAGCAAAGTCCTTACACTTGGTTTTGTCTGAGCATTTCAGATGCTTCCAGTCTGCTTCACCTGCCTCAATATCTGACAGAACTGCAGCCCAGATGGAGAGCTCTGTGGTGATCATCCAGTTCATAAAAGGAGACAGTTCTTCTTCTGGATTTGCAGATCTCAGCTTGGGAAGGAGGGTGTCTTTTCCCTAAAAAATACTGAGCATTAAGAAAAGAACCCAGGTCAAAATCAGATGAACAAATTGTGATGTGAATAGGGAGATATAGAGAAATAATACACATCAATCAAACCATGTTTGCCTTTTCAGTGTAATTAACTCCATTTAAAATAGAACTCAGAAAGAAATACCACTATGATATTTGTTTTTCATTTCCTAATAAAATAGTGAGGTAATTTAGACAATTTTTTTCTCCCTGACAAAAGAAATTTAACAAGAGCTGCTCTTACTTTAGCAGACTTTTGTATGCATAATGCATAATTTTTCATTCTCAGAACCTTTTGCTGCAAATTTATAGACAATGCTTTTGTTTTGCAAATACAGAGGAAAGAATTTGCTCTGAACTGATGGGAATTTCAGCCTTTTTTTTTTCATTTTGTCCCTGCAGTAGGGATGTCTGCTGGGGAAGAGCAAACTGCAGTGTGGTTTTGCTGGAGTGCACACTCACAACGAGAAAACAAAGAATGTTCCAGGACACTCAAGAATCAATGCAAGCTATAAAACAAACTGCTTCCAACAAAGTCACTACAGGTTGTGTAAGGCCCAAACCAAACAGGTCTGAGGAGTACTCATAGTTCAAAAAAAACCCCATCTGGTGGCAGAGCTCCCCAGGGGTTTAAAAATAACAATGCCTGGTCTGCAGTCATGGCTCCTCATGCTGATTAACCATCTGATTTGTCCTGCATTTAACTCTGACAGCTGCTCTGCAGAGCCCCAGTGTGTGCATTAAACCCTCCTAAAAACACTTATGGACATCATTGTGGCACACTGGATGTGCCAAGCAAAAAATTAACATAACTGCTTTGTTATTGTCTCCAAGCAAGAAGTATTATTAGCATGACTGGAACACCTCCAATTCCCTCCCAGTCAGGCTCTGCTAAGAGGATCTTGCTCATTTTAGACTCCAGGAGCAGGACATGTCACCATGACGAGCACATACACACCAGGGTAAATGCTGAGAGATGGCTGAGCTGTAAAAATGCCAAATCCCAAATCCCCCCCCCCCAGCCCAGCAGGATTTGTTGGGAAGTCTTCATCATTCCTGGGCAGATAGAACAGATTAAATGCAATATCCAAGCTTATTTGGGTTCTCCTTCCTCTTCAATTTGCATTTTTGTGAAGTCTCAGAGTACCATCAACAAGATTTAATCAATAATCTAAATCCTTCACCCAGTGAACACCAGGGAGGATCTGCTGATGCATGAAGCACTCAGAAAGTCTTGCAGCTGAAGAATCAGCCTCTAAAAGCCTTTGTTCAAAGACAGCGAGGTCAGAGCAGGGTTTATTGCAATTTTCCCTATAACAGAGGTCAGAAGTTAATACTGGGGGTAATTAACACCCTGTGGTGGCCTTGCAGTCACAAGTGATTAGTTTGTTGTAAAGTCTGGGGCCACACCACACTGCCCGTGGCTTTCACTGCCTTAAACTGTCACAAACTGGCAGGAAATGTTCCAGGCAGATGGATTAATGGGATAAACATTTGCAGAGGGAGCCTGACCAAGTTAAGTGTAGGAAATCAGAGGGAGAGGATCAATAGCACTTGTAACAAATGGCCTTTTTTATAGGATCGCTCTGCTTCCCTTTTTCTTCTCCTCTGTTACCTGCTCAGCATGTTTGGGTATAGTTTGTGCTGGACAGTAAACTGTGCTGGAGCATGAGATGGAAAGGTTTTATTACATGGCACAGCAACAATCCCAAGCAAGGCATCACTGTCCCAAAATACAGACAGAAAACTCCATCAATGCTCTCCACACCAACACCCTGCCCTGGTTTAAAGCTCTTTACAGCCTCCTAAGGGGCTCCATTATTTTCTTCATTAGCAGCCTCTAAATTTCTTTGATTTCTTCCCTTTTGAGGTCCCAGGGGGAGGGACCCTGGAGTGTACAGGGCTGTCCCTGTCCCTGTCCCCATGTCATGTGTGGGCTGTGCCTCTCTCCTGACTGGTTGTTGGGGGCTCCCCAGGCTCAGGAAAAAGGGGGGAGTCTCAGGATTGTGAGGAGTCTCCCATGAGACCTCGGCCCTGATGGGGCTGGAGGGAAATAAAACACCCATCAACATCTATAAAAATATCCCTTCCTATTTCCTTCCACTGTTCCTCCCTATCTGATGCAGGTTGTAACTGTTCCCCAACTGCAACACTCACCCCCTTGGTTTTTGCTTTCCCCCCTGAGAAGATGAGAAATTTGGTCCTGTCACAGGGTTCTCTTCCTTATTTTTGCCATGATCTAGAGGTGAACAAGTGCTGGTACCAAATGTACCAAACTCTTCAGGCAAAATATTAATATTGCATTGTTCCTGAAAGACAGTTAAAATACCAGTGAGGATATTTGTGGTTACCTAAAAGGAATTTCAGGAGCATTTTGAAGGTGTTGGACCTCTTGGACCTCTTGGGCTCTCTGATTTTTCCCTGATCTGATCCCACAGTGGGTCAATCATTGGACAATGGAGTTGGCAGCTCCCTGCTGGTGAAGTTACAACATGGTTTGGGTAGGTACCAAAACATGTTCAATAAAATTTAATTCAGACATGAGCATAAATATAATTCAAAAGGCAATATTCTCCACTGTCACTGGTATTTATAAAGAGCCAAACTGTAGGACTGTGTTCCAATGATCCCTCAGAGCCAATGATATGGGAAATAAATGAGGCTTTATCTGAGCAATGCAGATCCATCCCAAATGGGCCAGAGGCTGAATGGCCACAGGAGCCTGGCAGGGAAGGAAATCTGGATTTGGGGAAAGAGCAGGCAGAGGAATTCCTGGCCATTCCTCTGTCACTGCTAATATGTCCAGGATGGTTTGGATCTCATTCTCTCAGGATGAGTCGGGTTGAGGTGAGGCACAGAGGGGAGATGTTCTGATTTATCCAGGATAAAAAGGGTCAATGAAACAACAGCTCTGTGTTCATTTTAGGGAGCACAGATCACAAGATACAGGCTTAATCAGCTACTCCTGAACAGATGTCCAAGCCTAGAGATGGTTTATGTTATTAAGAAGTCTGGTAATAATTTATTTTTTCCACCTGTAGTCAGTAGTGCCAGCAACGAACCCTTAGCAGGCTGTTGATAAAAAAAAAAACCACAAAATTTCCTTAAAATAGCCAGAAGTTTTCCCCTCTTCCATCACTTCAGTTCCATTACTCAGGTTTGTTTTCCCTTTTATTGTGTTGTTTCTCCAGGCTGCAGGTTCAAGCACTCACAGAATTCCAATCAGAACCCAGGGCAGGAGGGATTTGCAAAGTCAGTCCACGAGGCAGGAGGTGCTTCCAGCTAAAGGTCTGCACAAACTGGAACAGATGTGTTTGCTGCCCCAAAGCTGCCACTGGGCAAGACTGCCCACCTTCACAAACCCTCAAAAGTGCAACCTCATCCTCTAGAAAGGGGTGGAATTTTGCCATGGATTTCTGGGATGTCACATTCTTTGTCCACAGCACTCCTGTGCTAAATCATGGTTCCTCTTCTGCAGAAAGGGCTCCCTCCATCCATCAGCTCTCCACAGCCTTTTTATGTCATAGGAAAAATGCAGCCAAATATTCAGGATTTTGCAGCAGTAACTGCATGGACTGCTCCTCTGGGACTTTGAAGGAGTCTGCCAAAATATCATTATTGTTAATTAATCAGGTCTATTCCTAGCCAACTGCTGCTCCCACTGAAATCAATTGTATACATTTCAATAAATCCAGGTTCATTAGAGTTTGGCCTTTTTTTTCCCTGCTAAATTCTGTATTTCTTTTGTTTCCTTAAGCAAGGTTGCTTTTCCAGAAATTCTAAAGTTTCCTGATTTATTTTATCAAATTTCTTGAGATCCCCTCCATCTGAGGCTCAGCCCAGTAAGAATCAGGTTTGTGTGTCCCATCCAAGGGGTTCCATAATGCACCAGCCAGAAAAGAGATTTTTTCACTCATTTTGAACTTCAGAAATGCAGACATTAAAGAGTGAATTATGTCACACACTCAGTAAAAGAATTAATAATAAAGAAAAAAGAATCTTTTCCTGATTTGCATAGACTTGGAAGTGTAAATACCAATTTTTGTCTCCTTGGAGGTCTCTGACCTGTGACTTGTTTGGTGAAATGCTCTCAGTGTCACCGGCTCAGAGTTTTATTTAAGACCTGTGAATTCCACACTGGGCCACATTTGCAGGCACTCAGAGCCTTTGCAGCCTCCAAACTCTGCCAGCAGTTCCTCACACCTACTAGAACAGTACAAACAGAAAGAGAGAGGTGTGAGAAAATTGTGGATTTATTTATCTAATACCTAGTTTAGGATACAATTTTTAAGAGGATCCTAGAAGATGTGTTTTGGGTTTCTGGGCTATTTTCTGGCATGAAGTGGCACTTGGGCAGGCCATGCACAAGCTCTCACAGTTCTTGATGGAAAATTGGGGTGTTTTCTTTCAAAACCAAGAATTTGAACCCTCTGTGGACAAAGCAGGAGATGTGAGGATTAAAATATAGCAGTAAATGCAAAGGATGTTGATACAAAAAGTTACTCCATGATGATGGAAGAGATGGGCTGTGGTTTAGGGTACTGACACTGATTTATTCTTTCATTTAATTGACATGTGTATAATTACCCTAACTGCCCTTGCAGGCAGAGGAGAGATTTCTCACTGTCAGGGCTGGACAGATTGGCTCAATCACTGCCACTGGTATTGCTCTGTTAATATAAAGATAGGAATTTTTTTCACTAATGCCAAGTTAAGTCAGGACCAGGAGTAGGTCACACAGCCTGTGCTCCCCTTACATGATTCTGTTACTCTCTGGTGACTGAATTCTTTGAGATGCTGTAAAATGTCTTTATTGTGGACATAAAACCTTGTTCTTCATATTAAGAGGTCCAACATTAAATCTCTGCCACAAAAATCTGCTGCATGGAGACAAGGAAATTTGTGCACCCATTAAAGGAGTACCAGAACTCTTCCAACATAAGTAAACAAATGGGTTGTCAGGTCCCCTGTATTCACAATTCCCAAGGGAGTCAAGTACCTTATTGCTCAAATGACCTGGAATTGGACAGGGAAATCTATCACAGGGGAAAAATTCTGCCTGGGATGATGGACACGTTGGTTTAAATTGTGCTTCGTGTGTTTCTCTCAGTCCTGTGCTGACAAAACACAGATAAATCCTTCAGTCTTCGTGTCCTTCCCGTGTCCAGCTGTGTAACATGGAAAAGGCTGCACTCCTGGAGCACTGGGTGAACTGTTGTGGGTCTGGGCAGCTCCCTCAGTTCTCCTCAAACGATTCACTACGGACTTGGATTTTTAAGAATTAATTACTTTGAATTTCTATGTTCAGAGCCATCCTCGAATAAGTCATCCCTGGCAATTGGGAGTTCACAACCCATTTATTGAGCCATTCTTTTAAAGCTTTGGTATTCCCATCCCCTATTTCAGCTCCAAGATCTGGCTGGGTTATTCCTGGTGCCTGGATGACCCACATCCTCAACAATACCAACACAATATAGAAATACATTCTATATTTAACACATCCCACCTTGAACCCACTGTTTTACTCCTAATTCCGAGGTTCAGGCTTGTGCAGACCCTTGCCTGTCTCAGGAGCCAAGATGTCTGTGCCAGGTAAGGAACCTGCTGCCCAAAGGCAGTGGAAGCACTAAGACCAGTGTCAAAGATGTGAACACCATTAATTTGTTTGCAAAGACATTAACATGAATCCTCTGGTCTGCTGGCCCCACAGGAGCCCTGGAGAAAGGCCTGGTTAAATAATGGACAAGCACTGTTCAATTCATTGTTGTCAGAAAGGAATCAACCTCTGGCGTCTTCTCATATCCCCAGGAGATGGCCCAGAGGGTGCTGAGGAACAGCAGGCTGTAAAAATCAGAATGTGGCACTGAAGATGGAGTTTTATCTCCTTCCTGCTTTGCTGCAGAAGGGCTGGGGCTGTGCCCAGGTGTCTCCATCTTCAAAAAACAACTTATTCCACAACCAACCATCCAGGAGGAACTACTGGAACAGGTTGTGGCTGCCCCATCCCTGGAAGTGTCCAAGGACAGGTTGGACAGGGCTTGGAGCTACCTGGGATGGTGGAAGGTGTCCCTGCCTGGCAGAGCATGGCACTGGATGGGATTTAAGGTCCCTTCTCACCCCAACCATTCTGGGATTCCTTGACTTCTGCTGTTAAAGGCTGATAATCCCCTCTGATTCTGGCAGCTTCACAAATATCTGGCACTGTGCAGTTTCCCAGTCTACAGCAAGTTAATAGTGATGGATTATGAGGTTCTAAGAGGATTTCAGGATCAAGGCATCCATAGTTCCAGATAAGATTAAAATGCCATGTTTAGATCAATCTTTTCCAACAATGGAAATCAAAGAGTTACTTTAATTTACATTACATATTAATTGGTTTGCCTATGGCTTGCCATTAAGTGAATTATTAATAAAGGAAGAGGGTTTTTTACACTCATAATTGAAAGAAATCAGAGACTTGTCTTTACAAACAAGCTCTGGGCCTGCTGGTTGAGGAAATCAGCACTGAGAGATAAAAGAAACAATAACAAGGGTTCCAATGATTGGTGAATGGAAAGGGATTTGTCTCTCCAAACAAACTGTAGGTCTGCTGAGAAATGAAATTGGATATTGAGGGGTGAAAGAACCAATGGGAAAACCCTAAAATGCCCTAAGAACTAAAGAGGGGGTTACCCCTGAGAAGGGAACCTTGGGAATGAGGGGTTCAGGGGAGTCTGCAGCTCTCAAGTGCCTCAGCAGTGGGGAGAGAGAGGGAAATGGGGCCGGGAAATTGGGATAAAAAGGAGGCTGTGCCCTCCAAAAGTGTGAGAGACCCCATGGCAATGCCCCATGGCCTCTCCCTTTACTGGGATAAAGTCACAGGACTCCTCTGGGCCCTCTTTGGACACAAACCCCTGGAGTTTGGGGATTCATTTTCCTGACACAATTGAAAATCACCACTAAAACAGAATTAGTTATCTATCCTCACTGATATGCTTTAACCTCAAAGGACAAATCTCCACACACACAGCAAGAGGGGACAATTATTCAGCTGCCACCATCAGGACTAAGAATTAACCACAGAGTTCATCTCTCTGCAAGCAGCAAACAAACAGAAGAGAACAGAATTGAAGAACTTCTTTAAAAGGTCAATTCCTCTGCTAAAGAATTCTTTCATTTGAGGTGGACACCACCAAAGTGTCATCATCACCCAGGCTTTGTCCTGTGCCTCAGTCCTGTTTACAACCCTGAGAAATGTGATCTTGAGCAGCAGAGTTGGACTACAAACCCCCAGTGGTCCCTTCCAACCTCATCCATCAGGGATAAGCTTGGGAAAACAGTCCCTGCCAGTTGTGTCTCCAGCTGGAATGTGGCTGCAGGAATTGCATCTTCTGCTGCCTCAAAGGATATTGAGGTCTGCAAAGTGTGTTTCCTACCTCTGGTTTTCCTGCTAAGGAATCCCAACCCATTGAATGTCAGTCATTAATGAGTTCTGAACTCTCTTATCTGATGCTTTAGGCCAGACCATGATACCCAAATAATCAGCTGAAAGAAAATGAGGCCAACAAACATTCTGAAGAAGCTGCAAAGCAGCTCCACGGAGTTAGCAAAACAAAGGCAGACCCAGCTTTCTTTTCCAATCATCGTGGTGTTACTGGAAGCTCTTTGCTGGCACAGTAAACAGGGAGAGCAGGGCCTTTTCTGCCTCAGATAATGGATACAAATTCGAAAAATCATTTCACGCTGGATGAACAGCCAGCTTGTTTGTGCTGGGCTCTCATCAAGAAATTGTAAGCTGGGAGCTGAAATGGGGAGAGGAACAAATGAAAGTCTGGGCAGCTCCAGCTCCTGCAGTTGTTGCTGCTTCCACCTCTTGTGCAGGAATTTGGGAGCACCCTGGGCAGGTTGCTGTGCAGGGGCCAATAAATATTTACCTCACTAAAGGGCAGAGTTAATGCTCTGTGTTTCAGGTTGCATTCTGACAGGTTTAACCTTTCAGGGGTGTCATTCTGGCAGCACAGCTCTCTATCCATCTATCTTGAAAACTCACTGAGAGCAATTCTGCTGAGAGTGGGATTCAAAAATACCCTGACCCAAGCCACAGCCATTCTGCAGACACAAGTAACTAAAGCTCACCTTACAGTGGAATTATATAGGAAATTCTGGCTTGTGCATTGACCTCTTCCTTCATAACAAAGTTTTATCCACAGATATGAGAATTAGACACTCAAATCCTGCTTAACAAGAAACTCTGAGTCAGCTGTTGGCTTCTTATTGCTGCCCAGGGGGACAGATAAATCAGCACTAAATCTTGTGGGTTTGAAACCACCTGGTCTTAGCAGTGTTGCTCTTCCTCTTTCATTTTCTCTGAATCACTGTGGCTGCAACTCTGCATCATTAACTTAAAAATGTGTGTTGTTTTGGAGAAACACCCAACCAAACCCGCCACAGCATCAGTGGGATTGTCCCCCAAAGAGTTCCTTGCTGAAAGACATTAAAGAACCTCATAAGAATAAATTAAACCAGCCACTGATAGACTTTATCAGGGCCAGAATGGATCACTTGCAATAGATTCGATTTTTTCCTGGTTATAATACAAAAACCCCCATCTTCCTTTGTCTTGTCTGATCATCACTGCTGCCTCACCACTAAATATCAGCTCTGATCATCACTGCTGCCTCACCACTAAATATCAGCTCTGATCCTCACTGCTGCCTCCCTGCTAAGTAAAGTGCTGCCTTCTGCCTTTTTGTTGAATCTTGAAAGAGATATTTTTTCTTTCTACTGAAAGTTACCTGAGCAGTGCTCCCCTCCTCTGCTGCTGACTCATCTGCATGGCATTTATCCCAAATATCAGCTCTCTCCCCCTGTGGTGGGGAGTTTTCTGGTAAAAACAAGGAGAAAGCTGACACTTCGGTGGTATCAGAGCAGATTTTGTGGTGTACAGGTTGTTTGCTATTCAAAACCATCTCAGCTGTTTGAGGCAGAGAGAGAATTTCAATTACCACAAGAACAGAGCAGAAAATCTGCAGCCTCTTAACAAACCCAGTAAGATTTATTGGTGCTACTCAGAATGCTTAAATTAAATAGAATTTTTTTAGCCCTGAGATTTTCTTTTAACTGACTGTACAATATGTAAAGCAGGCCAGGAGTATCTAAGAGTGTGTCTGGCATTTAATACACAGTTTTCCACTTCTTCCATCAGGTTACTGCTCCTCATTTAATTTCCTTTTTTTCATTATGGGGATTTAGTATTGATGATGATGATAAAATATCTAATCCAAGGCACTGCCAAGGGAAATTTTAATCAAAGGCCTTTCACAGCTGAAAGGCTGGCTTGGTTAAGTGATCAATATCTACTGATGGAAAGAGTTTGGAAGAAAAATAGTTCTCTTTGCTTACACAAAGGAAGTTGCTCTTAAAAATTATTAGAAAGTTGGGCCAATTTTTAAGGGAGATCCCACCTTAAATAGGTTGGTCAAAATCATCATACAACCATTTTAAGAGTGAGCTGTACTATTAATTAAAACCTGAATGTGAACTGTTTGTGGATGCCTGACAGTCTGGGAAAGAAAAATCTACAGCAAATGCAATCTGTGCACAACAGGACTTGTTCTGTGTCTCAGAGCTGCATTTTTTACTTCACTACACAATGGGCTGAAAGTATTGATGGAAATCTGCCAGGCACATGGGGTAGGAGGATGAGGAGCATTAATTAATAGAATTGTTTGGCAGCATCACAATTAGGATGCAAAGTTTGCTTCAGCAGCAAATGAGGATCTGGGATCAGATCCCAACAGGATGGACAAGGAGGTATGGGCTGTAGAGGATCTCAGTGCAGGTGGATTTGGAAGAAACTTCCCCTCAGTCCTCACAAAAATGATTTTTTACAGCTTAATTACATGGGAGCAGGATCCTAATTGTGCCCCTCTCAAGGTTGTCTATTCCAGAAATCCTTTTATAAAGCAAAATACAAAATGACTGGGTTTGGGTTTCAATTGCTATCAGTTCAAGCCCTTTTCTGAATCAGGGTGTGGTGGATCAGTTGATGCATTTCAGAGCCTGTCAGAAATCAGAACTTTAGTGGCTGTTGTTCTCTCCTGTGCCCCTCCAAGGCCAGTCTATTTTCAAGTGGATCAGGGAAGTTCCAAGAGCAGGATTTCTACAAGTCTCGAGGATGTACAATTTCTCCTTCACCTGATTTTTGGTGTTACATGCATATTTGCATATGTTACACATACAATTAAACACTTTCTCTCTTTTTCATCTATTTTTATCATTTTTTCATCAAAATAGATAATTCTTTCCCATCCTCCTCTTAAAAATACTGTAATTCATGTTAACACAACGTGGTTTCACCTTTTTTGAGGCTTTGTCCATGTTACTGACTGGTCATTTCCCCAATCTGGAGCTCAAGTAAAATGGTTTTCCTTTCCCTGGGAAAACCAACTGGGGGAAAAGGTTTTGTTGCAGTAAAAACTGCCCTGGACTGGGGTCTACAACTAAAAACACCACTCACAGCAATACAATTCCCTGGCTGGCACCAACACAGGGAGGAACCAGAGACAAACCAAGTCAGCCCCAGAAAGATTTAAAGACTTGAGCTGTGACCCAGCCAGGCCTTCCCTTGAGAGCTCAGAAATTGCTCAGGTTTGGAGCTGGCTGTTGGACCCAACTCTAAAAGCACAGTCCAGCATCCCTTCATTTCAAATCTTTCGTGGGATGACAGCAGCACTTACAGTCAAATGCTGATCCACCAGCCAAGTGATTTTACTGAGAACAAAAGTCCAGTGTTGCTGAAGCTGCACTTGCTTTGCCAGCAAATTATCTGAAGGAAGAAACCCTGGATATAATGTACTTTCTGGATAAATTTGCTGCAGGCAAAAAGCTTTAGGTTTTCACAGCAGCTTCTAAACCCATGGATTTGAACTGGAGAAATCAGCAGTGCTGCTGTAGAAATCCATAGTTGTTTTCTGCAAATTGCTCCTTTCTTTTCAACCGAGCCTGATCCTCTTCCCCCAGGATTTTCAAGGATGTCTGAATTTCCAGATTTGCTCCCCAAACAAGGCTTTGCTCCTTGCCTTGGTGCAGCCTGGAGGGTCTGGCTGGAGGCAGAGCTGGGCAGCAGTGACCAGTGCTTGGGGAGGACTGGTATTTGGGGGCATTGCTGCTGCTGCATGGCAGCAAGCTTGGCTTCTGAAGATTACTCAGAAAATGTGAATTCATCCAGGGTTAAATCACAGGCTTTTTAAACTCCCTGAGTTGCCAACTCAACAGTCCCTGCTGCCCCCTGAGACCTGTCATCCCTTCCTGCTGTCTCACTCTAATAAAAACTGAGCCACTCACTGCTCCATGCAAGGGAAGTGTTCTCGGGGTGAGAGAAATTCGGGTCAGGGATGGATCTCTCAGTTAACTTTGGAACCAGCTTTTATTCCCTCAGGTCTAAAGCTCCATAACAGCAGTGACCACATTTTGCTTTGCCCATCTCCTCTCCCCTTGCCCATCAGCCCACACGAAGGGAGCCAGGTCTGAGCTGGTAGATATTGTCCTGGTTTCATGAGATCTCAGTGCTTTATTTAGGGGGCTCCTGGCCAAATCCAGCTCAGGCAGGAGGTCTTGACAAGCACCTTCATCACATGCTTTCCTTGATGTTTGGAGTCCTGGACATCTTCCCAGTCTGGTGAGTCGGTGTCAGGAAGTATCTGAATGCAGAATGAAAAATTGGGATGAACATAAAATTCTGCCTCCCTGGTAAGCCAGGCTCATCCAAGTTCACTGCTGGGCCTGGCTGCCAACCAGCCAAACCATAGTTGCCCACCACACCAGTGCCCTGAGAGCATTTTTAAATAGCAATAAATCCATGAAAACAGAAAATGGATACATTACTTTTCTCTCCTGTGTGCCTTGTGGATATCATTTTCTCTGTTTCCTGCAGTGAAACCTGCATTACAAAAGCAGAGGAATTTGAGGTAAATGAATGGATCCAGTCTCTGCTTGACTGCAGAGAGGGAAGACTTTTGCTTGGATTGTTTTCCACCCACAGAGATATTTACTGTAATATCCAAGTGCTGTTTCCAGCACTCCTGCATATGAAACCCAATCTTCTGGAGCTCCAGGAAGGGAGGCAGCCTTCCTGAGAAGGAGATTTGTTATCAGATGTGCTACCTTGGTGTGCAGGCTGCATTCCCAAGATGTTGGGAATTTTCCTAGCTAGGAATAAAGAGAAATGTCCTTTTTCAGATGGGAGTCATTGAATTCTTGCCTCTTGCAATGCTTTACAAACATCAGCAGAACTGAGATTAAACCAAAGGGAATAGTGCTTCAGGCAGAGCTGGGAGATGCTCTCCATCTGGGGTTTTCATGAACACAA
Organism: Lanius collurio; assembly: GCA_020086605.1. NCBI lineage: Eukaryota > Metazoa > Chordata > Aves > Passeriformes > Laniidae > Lanius > Lanius collurio. Next base: position 12,777 of record JACBWW010000492.1, on the reverse strand, counting down.
CAGCAGCTGTCCAATTTTTGATGATGCAGCCATCAGGACTGTTCTTTGGACAGAAAAACCTGATTTTCTTTATGCTGCTGTTGCTTTCCATGGGTTTTGGATGGTTTGCAGGCAGTGGGGAACACCTGAGGGGAAAGAACTCCTTGTTTCCTACAGCCAGGCACTGCAGTCACACCAGCCCAAGAGAATTCAGGGACCACCAGGACCTGCAATGAATTTGTTAAAGACAGGCTTCTCATTTGCACCAAATAATGAAGTTAATTTGAAACTTGGAAGACCTTGCACTGATATTGCACTCCCTCCCCCAGCCCCCTCCGTTAACACATTAGAAGGGTTTTAATTATTTTTCATTCTGCTCTTTTTTTCTTTTCCTAATGGAGTTGCAGTGAAATTTAAGCTGACCACAAATGAGCAGCTGGTTTTAAAGACTTGGAATGGAGCAAAATGCGAGGCAGCAACTTTGTTTAAAGCAGAGACATTCCCAATCTACCACATTTCATGGAATAAGTCAGCAAATCCTCAGCCTGAGGGAGTGAACACTCAAAGAAACTTCCCCTTCCAGTGCCTGGAGGGGCTCCAGGAGAGCTGGAGAGGGAGTTGGGACAAGAGAATTACAGAGCAAGGGGGAATGGCTTCCCAGTGCCAGAGGGCAGGGATAGGTGGGATATTGGGAAGGAATTCCTCCCTGTGAGGGTGGGGAGGGGCTGGGCTGGAATTCCCAGAGCAGGGGAAGTGTCCAAGGCCAGGTTGGACAGGGCTTGGAGCAACCTGGGGATAGGGGGAGGTGTCCCTGCCCATGGCAGGGGGAGAGGAATAAATCATCCTAAAGGTTGTTTCCTCCCCAAATCACTCCATGATTCATTTTATGATTCATCCTTGTCTTCCCATCCTCCTGCACTATTTGTTACCTCGATCTTAAATAAATGTCATATTTGTGAAATATAGGGGGAGAAATAAACACAGGAACACATCCAAGGAGTGATTCCAGCAGCAAGTGTCCCTTGTACCTTGCCAGGAGGCACCAGCACTGAATTTAAAGGCACCACGTTGGACTGTGATGGTCATTATTCTGCACAGCCCAGCTCTGAGTCTTGCTGAGAACCCAAAGCAGCTGAAGTTTCACAGCCAGCTCAGACAAGTGGCACCAACAAGAAAGGAAAAGCCAAGAGGCCAAAGCAGGAGGTTATTTGGGATGTCTGAGGTCAATTCTGTGCTCATAGAAGACATTATTTAATCTCTGTGTCTCAGGTTCCCCCCACTCCCCAGGCAAATTTTATTTCATAGGAGCTGTTTTGCTTAATATTGAGGAGTCTCTGATATTCCCAAGCTGGAGCTGCCTCCAGTGTTTTGTGACATTTGTTATTTTCCTGCAAAGCATCAGAGAGCTGAGTGATGGGTGTGATTTTTTAACTTTCAAAATGTAAGCTAAAATTAAGGCAGCTGCATTTCAGCAGCAGCTCCCTGGATCTTTTACCCCTGAAACTGGACCTCTGCTTATAAATCAGTGGCTTCCAAGATTTTATTCCAGAAACTTTGCAATTCCTGCAAAGAACAACAGACCAACAGTATTTGAGTATAAACAAGAGAGTAGTGAAAGCCCAGCAGGTTTGGGATAAGTTCCCTCCTGTCCTGGTACTGGGGCACAAATGGGAAATCCTAACCCAAAGAGCAGGACACATTTCCTGGGACTAAGGAGTTGATTCCTGTGCTTACACCACACTTAGAAAATTAAAATAATTCAAACCATGACACAGCAGAGGTTCCCTCAATACAGGCAGCTCAAAAGGGGTGGCATCATCACGGATGCAGTGCCTTGGTGGCAGCTGTACCCCCTTCTGGCCTGAATGCAGGGAGCAGCAGGAGGTGTTTCTTCTGCCTCAGTTGGTGGAACTTGCACATCACAAACCCCAGAGCCAGGTGGCCAAAACCCCCCAGATTTGAAGAGTTTTGTGGAATCAATCATAGAAGAAAATAAGCAGTATAAGCTGAAACGTTTCCTTTCATTGTACTAAAAATTTCATTTTTATTTCAGCCATGTTAATTTTTCTGCAGCACAATCTGTTTGCAATAACTGAGTTCTTCTCCACTTTGAAACTGTATTCTATTGATTTTGCTGGCATTATTGTTATTTTAATGTGTCCAACCTCACAATTCCCCTGGAAAACCTCCTTTCCAACCCAAATGTTTGGATCCATGCTGCTATCTGTGCTTTGAGCTCACAGCTCAGGGTAGTAGGAACTGCTCAGACTTGTCTGCCCTTAAGAGCTCAATCCTACAGAAAGAACTGAGTACCAGGAAACCCTTCTGCAGTATGAAAATAGGAATCCACTGTTTGCTCAATGGGAGACAGCAGAAAAGCTTGGGAACCAGTTAAACACTGACCTAAAGTGAAGGCTGTGCTGCTGGTTGAAAGCATCTATTTAGCTCACAGGGGCCAAAAAAGAAATGCCCCAGCAGAAATGCTTTAGTTTGCCTTGTATAGAAGTGAAAGAAGGATGTTTCCCAGTGTGGCTGGGTTTCTTGCTGGCACTTAAATGGAGGAGCTGGCAAAAAAAAAAAAAAAAGCAACTAAAATCAGGTCCATCTGCTTAGAATTAGTGCAGAGTTCATGCAGTGCACTGTGTGGCAGTTCCTGCAGTGCACAGTGATGCTCCAAAGGGGAATGGAAGGAGGGAGTGAATTACAGCTCTCAGAATGTTTTCAGCTCAATGAAATCTGCAAAGTGAATTCCTGTGCTTGTTTGAACAGTTTTTGTCAAGCAGAAGCTTTTGCCCAGAGCTTTTTGGGGTTGTATTTCTGGACCTGGAGTAAAGGAGGGGAACAAGGCTGGGCCTGCATGGGAACATTGGTGCAATCCCAAAGTTGGAGGATTGATGTGATTCTCTTCTGGAGAAAAGTTTTAATTCTGCTCTAATGTGGGGTGCAGATGAAATATGGAAGTTCAGTGGTTGTAACAAAGGGGGTTCATCCTCCCTCACCAGGAAAGGGCTCTTGTGCTGGGATAGGTCCCTGCCATGAGGTCCTGGGGAGGTTTCCCTGGGTTTTCCCTGCTCCCTGGTCTCATGTGCCCTAATCCTGTTCCCCACTGGCTGGTTGTGTCCTAGCAGGAATATTATTTATTTATCCCTAATAATACAACCTTCCTATGGTGTCTGTGTAGTTACACAGCTGGAATAATACACAAAATTCGGGTGTATATGTGTTGGGGTTCCCCCCCCACTGCCATGAGGTCCTGGGGAGGTTTCCATGGGTTTTCCCTGCTCCCTGGTCTCATGTGCCCTAATCCTGTTCCCCACTGGCTGGTTGTGCCCCCCTGCCCGGGGAGGACCCTGCTGGTCCCGTGATTTGAGTGGTTCTGGGGCTGTACCCCAGTGTGCAGCTGGAAATCGAACATCTCTGAACATCCACCAAATATTGCTCCACCTTTCTTCCCACGGGTGTTGCTGTCTAATTCCTGTTCCAAGAGAACCTCATTGCAACACCCTTGGAAGGGGCTGCCCAGGAAAGGTTGGAGTGCCCATCCCTGGAGGTGTCTAAGGAAGGCCTGGATGTGGCACTCGGTGCTCTGGGCTGGGGACAAGCTCACAGGTTGGACCCAAGAAGTCTTTGCAACCCTTAAGGATTCTGTGATTTTGATAAGAATATTTTTACCAGAGGTCAGGAAGGTCACACAGGTGAATTTGAGGTCTCTAAAGAGAGAATTTTTGCTTCTCCAGCTACCTCTTAGCAATGGCCAAGTGCCAGCACAAAGCTTTCAATAATCCAGAACATTCCTTTAGGACAACAGAAGGTTCTGGAAGGCAGCACAGGGGGTGGTTAAGTTCCCTCGTGTGAGAGATGGCACTGCACGAATGGAAACAGGGAGGTTTCTCTGGCACTGACTCACTGAGGTGGGAACTCACTCCAGTGAGAGCTTTCCTAGCTGAATTTCCCTGGATGGAACATAAGGATGTTGCCAGTCTTTCCAGTTCAATGACTGATTCCTGCCTTAAGAGCTTCTTATTTCTCTTGCTTGTCTCTGAAGTGTCTTAAATTATCTTTCATGCAGGCTTGGAATTGCAAAAAACTTGTATATGCTGCCTGGTATTCTCTCTATATTTTCTTTTTAAAGGTTTTTTGTGCATCACTGCAAACACTGATTTCTGAGAGAATTGCTGCAGTTCTGGCCAGCTCTGATGACTCCAGACTTTTCTGTCCTGGCATGCTCAGTGGGAAGGAAAGATGCACTGAACAATAATTCATTTCAGGTTCCTCCATCACCAAAACATTGAAGACTTCACTGAGACAGAGAGAGGTGAGTGTGGGGCAGGCACAGGAGCCCGGGGGCTGCTCTTCCCAGCATCAGCTGTCTCCACAGGCTGGGCATTATTTGGGTTTTAGCATGGAAACCTCTGTCAGTCTTTTCTGCTGCATCTCCTTGTCTTGCTGGGAAGTTTTTCTTCATGTGCTTAAAAATCAAATTAATAATTTCTCCATTTTCTTTCATCTTGAAGCATCTCTGTGGCCTCCTCTGGACTCTCTCCAGCAGCTCCACATCCTCCTGAGGTTGGGCTCCAGATGTGGAGGCAGCTCTGCAAGTGAAGTCTCAGCTGAGTGGGGCAGAGCAGGAGAATCCCTTCCCCAGTGGTGTTTAATTAAAGTCCTTAACATGTAAAAACACTTTGCTTTGCAAATCACATTCCCACCTTTGCCTGTTTGGTGTTTTAAGTAGAGTTTTAAATGCCAAGCAATTGGGAGAGTTTGTTTAGGTTTTCTGGGCTTTTTGTTGTCTCTGTGTTTTTCATGAGACACTAATTTGTGGTAATTGTGTTCTGCAGCCATGAGAGCCTGGCTCAGAAAGGGAATTATTGGTGTGTGTATTTTAGTAATAACCATCAGACAGCCAGGAGAGAGAAAAAAAGAAAAAGCAAAGAGAACAAAACGTATTATTAAAATGCTCATGTCCTTTGGAAGAAAGCTCCAGCTTGTTCCTTTAAGGGAATAAAAATTTCTCTGGTGTCTCTCAAGCACCTGTGTCTGCTGGCATCCCATCAAATACAAAACCTGTGGCCATAAACTGAGTACATTTTTACAGAAAGCCTCAATTTAGGGCAATTATTGCAAATTAAAGAAGAAATGGACAATGGTTTTGGTTGCAGTACAAGGGGCAGGGAAGCTGGTAACTCCTTTCATGATTTGAGATTCTTGAAGGAAAGACCCATGAGGAAAGAACAAAGCCCAGCTCTTTGTTGGTGTTATGGCAATACCTTAATATCTTAATTAGGAACAAGGAGTGCTCTGTTCTGTTCAGGGCTGGGCTAAAAGGGTTGTGCTTCAGACACCACAGAGCAGACAGGTGGAGAAGCAAAGGGTGCAGCAGGACACAGGAATGACGTGGTTCATCCTCTGTCTGGCCAAATCCATCAGCTGAGGAGGAGGCTGCCAGGGCAGCAGGCTGGCCTGGAAAAGGTTAAAGCAGCAGCTCCAGAGGGCTTGCACAGATGTGATGTTGGTTGTCTGGTCTTCTGTAGATTTGTGGGCTTTTTCCACAAATGTCTCTTCCTCTGGAACATCCCGTGCTGCCCACTGTGGGACAGGCTCCTGTCTCAGCCTGCTTTGTCCTGGCATGGCAGTGTCCATCCACTGGGAGAGAGAAAGGGCCCAGTGAGCTCAGCAGACCCTTTCTGGAGCTCCAGCTGCTGACTTTGGGGGGCTTTGGATGTCCTCCCTGCCCACGCTAGTGCTGCTCCCTGGGACACACAGCCAAGAGGACTCTGCTGCCCCTTTCCTGTCCAAGCTGCTGATTTCTGCTGTCATCAGCTCAGGCCCCTTTCCTTCCCAGGGGATCTCAGGGAAGATGTGGTGATAAGCAAATGGTGGGTAAATACGTGCCTGTGCAAAGACTGATACATCACTAAAGTCACATTCTTTCCCATCCTTTTCCTAAACAAGTTTTTTTCTCACAGTTGCTGCCCGGGGATGGCAGTGGATGACAAGAGCTTTGCATTTACAGTCCCTAAGTACCAGAGGCTCCTTGGAGATGAGAGGCCCCATCTATCAAATGTAGCATCATTGTGGGGGATTATTTAAACACAAGCTGCTGCTGGAGCACAGGAGGGAGGTGGAGGCTCATCAGAGATGACAGAATTATACACAAAGTCATGTGGCCAGAGAGGTCTGAGCCTGGACAATCAGCCAACATGGGACAACACGTTCACAGTGGCTTCCAGCCCCTCTGGAATAAGAATAAAGACAGAATTTCTTCCCTGGGATTTTTCAGAGCCATGTTTCCCTAAGGGATTTACTTCACTGTGTGCCCTCAATGGCAAGGAAGTCCTACAGGCCTGTGGTGAGTGCTGGGGCACAGGAGCAGACCTAAATCTAGCTCAAATCCAGGAAGGATAAAGCAGAACTCTGAGGTTATTTCTGTTATGGGGATTGTGAACTCTGCTGCACAAAGAGCTGGATGTGGCACCTGGGCCACACAGTCAGAGCTCTGCCCTAAGGGGGGCTCTGCCTTGCCAAATGCTGGAATGGGACAGGGACATGGAGGGGGATGCTTTGGGAATGGAATCAAGTCCATGGGATGAAGGAGGTGTTCCAGGGCATTGGATTTGGGGGCATCTCACAGGTGGGCAGGCAGCAAGTAAAAGCCTGAAGGAAAGATTTGAATGAGTCCAAGAAAGGCATGATTTAGACACATCTTCAGTTGTCCCCAACTGTTTTACATATTAAAGATTAATGTCAGAAAAGTGGCATAAACTCTGACCCGAGGCAAGCAGCAGTGCCAGCATGGGAAAGGATGCAGCAAGATGTGGGAGGGATGAAAACTGAGGCAGGCACTCATCTCTGGGTAGATTTATTTCAGCACTAGGTAAAATCAATCTTTTTGAGGGTACAAAATAGCCCTGTCCTCCATATGGTCAGGTTTTATCAGATCATCCAGGTAATAAATCAAAGCAGGATATTCCCTGTGAGTTACATAGAAATAAACATTTAACAGCTCCTCTCAGTAATTAGGCAGCTTTCAGACCTGCAGCTGTACACAAAATCCAGTGGCCCAAATCTTCATCTGTTGAGAATTAAGAAAGTTCCCTGAATTTTAATGAGGGTGCTTTGGTTTATGTAAAAGCATGGATCTTGTTTAGCCAGCCTAGGCTTAAGTGATTTAGAAACATGGTGAAAAAGTCCCTATGAATCCCAAGGCAGAGAAATTTCTAATGCTTGGACATCTTATAATTAAGTGTGAGATCACAGACAGATCTACCTTGTTTGAAAATTTCAGCCTTTTTTTATGCCCAACACTTTTTTTAATCCACATTTTGAATGCTCACTCAGTCCTTACGCTGGGTCGGATTTTTTCCTTTCTAAACACTCAGAATTTTCCAGTTTATCTTCAACTCAGCTGTGCTAAAAGCTTCAGGCTGTCCCAGTCTTAAAAGACAGTGGAATGAGTCCAGCTTCGAGTTTAATAGACAACATTTAATATCTCTTGCCTTTGGGTGGGTCTTCTTTCTTATCCAAGCAGAAGTTGAACCCTTGCTAAAATCTGAGGGATGATCCATCAAAACAACCCTTTTTACTTCTTTCTGGGCAAGTAAATAATCATTTCAAGGCCTGGAGCACCTCACAGTAGTTCCTCCACTCCTGGTCCAGCTGCCTGCATGGTCTGGCACTGAGCTGAGCAGATTACCAGTGGCACTTCATCAAATGCCATCAGACACACAAACAATTGGATTGGGGCCTTTTGATGAGATATTTGTAATAAAAACCTGCCCCAAGTCAGGATTCAAGGCTCTGATTTTAATGTTTTTTAGCTCAGGAAGAACTGAGCAACTTTGTATTGCCCAAAGCTCTCTGGGGACTCTCCCAGGCTAATGAGAATAATTAACAGCACAGAAAGCCACGGGATCTGGTTCCTTAATGATACCTGGGCAGAGTCAGGTACAAACCTTACCCAGAAGGATTAAAATCCAAATGAATAAGAAAAAGGAGACAAAAGCATTATTTCCTCCATGTCATAGATAAAGATACACCAGAAATAGCCCTGTCAGGGACCAAAGATGGAACAAGGAGCTCATCCAGGACTTTGTTCCTTCCCTTTTGTAGCTCAGAGACCTCTCCCTGTCTAGAAACCCACCTTGAGTGGGACAACACTTTTGGGTTGGAATTAGATGACTTTAAATGTCCCTTCCAACCCAAACCATTCAGGGCCACTGTGAACACCAGGGGACAGTTCATCCTTTCTCAGCAGAGGATGAAAGCTCAGTAAAAGCCAGTGATGGATTCTTGCATGTTCTTAGAGAATTCCAGTGGTGCCTGCTCAGAACCCCCACGGACAGGCTTTCATCTGTCTTTGGAGGTGCAAAGTTGGAGATTAAACAGCTCCTCCTTTTATTTTTTTCCTAGACTTGCATCCCTCTCACTGCTTCCCCCCAAACTTTGATTAATCCAAAACTTTTAAACTGGACACAGACAACTCCAGACAATGTCTTGCCAAAGCCAAGCACAAAGATTCCTTCCCCAAGGCTGGTGTGACACTAATCCTGCCCTGTCCATCCCTTCCTGGGGACACTCTGCACTGTGGTTATTGACCCTCCGGACCTCGGGCTCTTGGTGGTCTCTAGCTCTTCAATAAATTCATTTTTCTCTGAGGATTTTAGGAAAAAATCTGCTGTCACTTTCTTCTGCTTCCATCCCCTCCAGAGAGATGCCCCCTAACAAGGGTATTACTCACAGATGAGCTGATATTTTGACCATTTTAATGACTAAAGCCATGAATATAAATTTATTTATTTCCATGGTCCATTTAAGAGCCCGGAAAAAGCCACCAGCATGGCAAGGTCTATGTACCAGTAGAAACAAAACCCAGGGTGGAGTTCAGCTCCTTTCCCTCCCCCCAGTCATTCGGACTCATTTCCCAATGGATTGATGGAAACAGAGTTGCCCCATCTGAAGACAGGCATCTAAAATAAACCTGCTGAATCACAGCCTTTGAGGGTCTTCAGTAACTCCAGATTCCCTTCATCCATTTGGAGTTTGCTCTCTCCCAGCACCTTTTGTTACTCAGCAAAGGAGACCTCCAAGCAGCCTCCAAAAACCAGTGTAGCACCTTCTGTAGGTGTACAACAGAACAGGGACCACATGTGCAAGGAAAACTGTGGAGAAACAGCAGCTGAGCATTTAAAAGTCACTTTATTTTGGCAGTTTGCAAAATTAGTTTGAATTCTTTTTTTTTCTTTTTTTTTTTTTTTTTGGCCCATCACTTTTCACTTTGCAATTTCTTCTCATGAGGTTTTTTATTCTCAAACACACAGAAAATGATGGAGTAGCTGGAGTTGCCACAAGGGTCACTACCTATCCCAAACTCTTTGCCCAACGTGCTCAAACTGCACATTCCTGGGGAGCTGCTTTTATAATTTTCCCTCCAGTAGCAATGACTATCCCAGGAGCAAGCAAGCATTCTGAATTTGCTGGAAGAGTGGTCAGGGCTGCAGACAAGCCCATACCTGCTTTCAGTACTCTCCAGGGGGAATCTGAATATCACTCAAATTTGCCTCTGTCCATGAAACTCTTGAACCCAAACCCCCAAATTTCCCTCTCAAAGCACTGCCCAAGGGGAGGAGGTGGAGGGTCTGTCATGCAAGAACAGGCAATGCTCCCTTGTGGCTACAGGGCTTGCTGGCCTTTGGCTGTGAAATCCCACTCTGTGTCCACTTCAGGACATCACTTTTATATCTGTTCTTCATCAGGAATTTCCATCAATTTTTTAAAAAATGAAATTAAGAGCCACGTGAAAAATCAGCCTCCCTTCAACAGCACATTCTCCTGGAGGAATTTCCCCCTTAAACCCCCATCTCCAGTGGGTTGTGCTTTGTCCCACCATGCACAATCCACGAGCATTTGTGTCCTGCCTTCATCTCCTTGTTCCATTTGTCCTGCAGGAAAGTCTCCTTTTATATCCCAAAATTTATGTGTTATCTTATAAACAAGAGCTTGTTTTCTGCCTTCCACTCTCTGATTCTGCAGCGACTGAGAGTTTGAGTGAAAAAAAAAAAAAAAAAAAGGAAAATAATTTAAAACCACCCTTGAAAATGCTCTTTCTTTCGGGGCAATACGGGAATGGCAGGGAATTACGGTAATGGCAAGGCTGCTGCTCTGCTACATCAGCAGAACAGCAAAGTTCCTGCTGCTCCTTCCCAGTGTGGAGCTGAGCTGGGAACGGGGCACGGACCCCTCCGGGGAGCCTGAGCCAGCCCCTCGCAGCCCCGGTACCGGGACCAGCCCCACTGCCGGCTGCTGAAACCCCGGAGGGGCAATAAAGGGAGGACAGCAGAGGATTTCTGGGCACAGAATCCCATCCCTGCATAAAGAAAGGAGCCTGCTGTGCTGACAAGCTCCTTCCCAGATGCTCAGAGGAGCTGTGCTGCCTTCTAGAGACTGAAGAGGTGAGTGTGGGGCAGGCACAGGAGCCCGGGGGCTGCTCTTCCCAGCATCAGCTGTCTCCACAGGCTGGGCATTATTTGGGTTTTAGCATGGAAACCTCTGTCAGTCTTTTCTGCTGCATCTCCTTGTCTTGCTGGGAAGTTTTTCTTCATGTGCTTAAAAATCAAATTAATAATTTCTCCATTTTCTTTCAGCCCTATATAATGATTTTAGTTTGTACCCTGTAATGACCACAATTATACTCACTTTTCATGGATGTGCTTAGTATAACCTGTCCTTTTCTTCCTTGGGATTATTCCTCAACTTGTTCCATCTGGCAGGAAAGAAAAGATCCAGTTTCATTTTAGTGCGCTGAAGTAAAATTCCCACAGTGTGATACCTCTCCATCTCCCCCTCTCCCCCCCCATCACTGCCTGTGAACTGGGAATTTGGGGGCTTCACAGTTTGAAATGCTTTTGCCTGCAGGGATGTTCAGCCTGGAAGTTTGTAAATGGGACGATTGCTGCTGCTTAAAGTGTGATCTGAGGGACCCATCCCAAAGGACGCTTAGAGAGTCCTTCCTCATCTGGGGTTTTACAGCCACAGCCTTTGTGGTGGTTTTTCACCTCTGATTAATATTTGGGATGGAAATTCTCTATCCACATGGAGGTGTTGGGGAACATTTTGCAGCCCTCACTCGCAGCTCTCCGTGCCCCTCAGGTCTCGGTTCCCAGGCTAATCCTCACTTTTCCATCTGAGGTACCTTTTCTCCATATTTAGTCAGCAAAGGCTGAGCTTGGCTCCCAGATACTCTGAAATGTTGTGTCACTCACTAGGAGACTTAGCCTTTGTAACGTCTTCTGCTTGGCTTTGGAGTTGCTTTTCCCTACAGATTTCCAAAATGGGCAGCTCAAATGGAGTAACAATTCAGTGGGGAAAGGTCTCCCTTAATAAAGAAACCTGAGATTAAATTCTGGGCTTCTAAATCTGCTGCACAGTTTGTGTAGTCCTGAATTGTGTCCTGCAGGCTCCTGTCTCTCCTAGAACCGGTCTATGCAGGTGAGCTGATAATTAGGATTGATGCCTATCCCCATAAAGGAGGGAAAATTCAGGAAGGAAAACCCACACAGATCTCTCAGTTGCTGTTAAACAATGCTAGGCTGGAAAAGGTTGGTTCCACTGGCTGGAGCCAGCCTGAGGAAAGCTCCTTAAAATAGCCTCCTGCTCTATTCTTATATGGGAACCCTACCAGCGAGTGTGGCTTCTGGGAATCACATTGTTCATGTTTTTGTCTTCTCCAGGGGAGTGAGGATCTGCAGAGAGCACAAGAGCACAGCCCCATGCACACGGCAAACTCCACCCTTCCCCTCCCAGCAAGCCAGGAGCTGATGTAAATGAGCTTTAATTTGCAGCCCAGGACCTCGACTGATGAGTGCTCCACACGTGGGAAGCTCTGACTGACAGCCCAGACCCTGAGGATGGGGAGTGATGGGGATCTCAAATAAAATTGCTGAGCAGACACAGCAGCAACCTCCACCCAGTCAGGTTTCTTAGCCAGTTTTAAGGCAGAATCAGGACTAATACTAGGCAATTAAAAGCATCAGTGATTGCCTCTCAGGAGAAACTTAAATTGGAGACCCCTTGGAATATTTACTGTGCTTAAATACAGGACCTTTCCCAAAAGATGGAAATGATTTTAACCTGCAGCTCCAGTATTTCTCATCACATAACCCTGGAAAGTGAGATAAACAGCCTCAGGTTTGTGTAGCCTCACTTGTGCCCCCCCAAGGAAAATGCAGAAGGAGTTAAATTTGACTTGGAACTGGTGGGTATTAGCTGTGCTATACTGCTGAAAGCTTAGGAGCAAAGGTAGGTTTTCTAATATGTTTCTGGATCTTTCTCATTGCTGCTGGTGCTGCAGTTCTAAGACTCTCTTCAAAACTCTTTTCCCCAGCAAGGCCAGGCGGATGTTGCCTGTAGGACCTTCCAAGAACTGATCTTGTTCCTGCCTGGAGAGGGGGTGAAGTTCAGCAGCCACACATGGACATTACCAGCCATGGCTTTCCTCCCTGGAAACTCCTCCGAGTGCTCCAACTGCACCCACTCCGTGGAGCCCGTGAACATTTCCAAGGCTATCTTGCTGGGTGTTATTCTAGGGGGGCTGATTGTTTTTGGGGTTTTGGGTAATATCCTGGTTATCCTGTCTGTAGCCTGCCACAGACACCTCCAGAGTGTCACCCACTATTACATCATCAATCTGGCTGTAGCTGACCTCCTCCTGACTTCCACTGTCCTACCCTTCTCAGCTACCATGGAGATTTTGGGCTACTGGGTCTTTGGGAGAATCTTCTGCAACATCTGGGCAGCGGTTGA
>JACBWW010000491.1:1242-33528 GCA_020086605.1 Lanius collurio | reverse complement strand
TGACCTTCAGTACCACAGTTCCTGTCATTTCCAGTCTAACACCTGAATGTTCTGCAAAAGGTACACAAAGCATGGAAGCAAATAACGAAACACTGCATAAGGGGACATTTCACCCATGTATAAGCAACTAAAAACAACCCCAGAGCTGTGTGGGTGCAACAATTAACAAGGGAGTCAAACTAATAGGAGAAAAATTCAGGAATGAACTGAATTCACTGTAATTAAATCACTGCAGATAGAACAAAGATGATCTAATGTAAAAAGCTCATGACATCTGGTCCAAATACAAAGAACCTTCCTATGACTGAACAGGTTTCTTTTCTCATGTTGATTCTTACCTAATTTTCCAAGCTTTTCAGGACAAGGGATATCTGATGTCTTAGTTACTACAAGCTGAGAATCTCTTGCAATAATGTGTGCAAACAAAATAGCAGTATCATTTTAGAGATACCTTTCTTCAGAGAGTTCCCAACAGTCCTCACACATGGTATAAAAATAGGCTTTATTAAACTCTGCAGGAGCCAAAAGCCTTTATTCCTTGAAGAGGCCATATGCCACCAGCAAACAAGGGTTTAGGGCTCCTAGGGAGCTGGGATCCAGAAAATGCTGCCTCTTACTGGTGTGAGATCATAACTCTTGGAGATACAGAAGCAAGCACTGAATGCTGAGCTCAGTGAGAGCTTGGAAACAGGGCAGCTCTTGTTCAGAGCCTCTTCTTGTTTCTGTGGGCTGTGGGCCTTGGGCTTGAACCAAACAGAAATCAGCGTAGTTCAGAAAAACCTCAGCATTACTAAGGCAAGATCTTCAGGCCAGGCTGTATGGATTGGTACCTGACATTTGGTGCTCATCAGGAGCAGGGAACCACAGAGGTCCCTCCCTATTTCAGGGACAAGCAATTCCCAAAGCCAGCCCATCCCTGATGCCTGCAGGAAGTCCATGCAGACAGTTTTAACTTCCTTATTCCCAGGCGAAGCAGCAAAGGAAAGATGTGAAATTCCTTCCAGTCACTGAGTTTCCACATTTGCAGTGAGATTGCCCATAAAGTAGGAGATTGATGGCATTTCCATGGCAGTGACAGCAGAATGGGCAGTTAGAAGGTAAGAGATTTCCTTACAATAGCAGCAACTCGGTGTTTTTAAAAAGCTAGCAAACAAAGACATAAGTCCAGAAAGGAAACAGGCATGTTTGTGTGTATGGCTGCTGCAGTCTGTGCTCTCCTCACTGCCACAACACATTCCTCTGGTCGTGAGGTGCTAAAGGAAAACAAACAAAAACAAATGCTCCATCTCTGCACTGAAATGAACACACCCAAAACACACTTAGCTCCTAGTTCCAAAAATAGGATAGGTGCACCATCCACATTATCCAAAAACCCTAAATATTCACGCTGTAGAATAAATACGGAGAGGTGAACTTCTTCCTAAAAGGATATCAAATACTGCCCTGCTTGTCATACTTTTACTACAGAAAATCAAGAATTACTAATAAAAACTATCACTTCTTCTGGCCACATTCACAGACCCACTTGATTCTTCCCAGTAGAAAAATTAATTTAGAACTTTTACATGGCTTTATTCACATCAGCACCAAGATGTATCTCTTGGGAACAAGCTTGGTCTGTCAGGGATGTGGGATCTAATTTGGGAGCTGGTAGTTGCAGTGATCACATTAAAGCTCCTCACTATCACAGAGCAAACCTCACCTGCAGAGACACAGCTTTTATGTTTACATGTACATGCAGGTTTATGTATAAATATATATTTTTACATATATACACAGACACTCATGTGCAAACACACTTTTGGAGAGAAATCTTGTGTCTCAAACACAAAAGGCTGTCTCACCACAAATACCATTCTGAGATCTCATCTGCAGATACCTACATCACAAACACGCAGAACTTCAGTTCTTTCTGGCTTTATTTTGCTGGGATGCCACGGCAAGTGGTAAATGCTCTGCTGCCACCCCATGACGTTTCCTGGCATTGTCCATTTTCCAGGACCCTTTTCTCCTCTACAACCAGGTTAAAAAAAATAAAAAAAATGAGGTTAAATTAAAGGCAGCACTTAAAGCTGAAGCCCTTTGCATACCTGTGGTGGCCTCTGGAGAACACGGGACATCACTGCCTCTCTTCACCTGTATGCAAATGGCCCCGTTCCTTTTCATCATTCCGCCCATTCCGCCAACAGCAGCCGAACTTTATCTGAATTCCCAGTCACAAAACCATCATTGTGCTGCGGCAGTTAATTTTTACTGGTTTACAATGTACTTTCCTCTGCACAAGAGATAATGCCAGCTAAGCACAGCTAACCTTTCACACAGCTGTTATCATGCTTTATAGGCCATCAAAGCATTGATTTCGCAGCATTGTGTCAATATCAGACAATTCCCCTCGCTGTTTCCACTGCTCAGTTCCTTTCTTTGCCCTCCTGACAAAGCACAACTTGTTTTAGTCCTTAGCACTACAGCTAAATTTAGTTTGCAATGCCGTATAAACACAAGTGGCAGCCCGGCAGGTTTAAGTGAAAAAGGGGAAATGCTGTAATGTGGGTCTTCAGGCTCACCCCACCTATAATTAAGTCCTCACAAGTTTGAAAACTTCAGCTTTCCTTGTGGTAAAACCAGACATTTGAAGAGTGCCAGTTTAAAGAAATCCAAGAAACTAGCCAAGTAATTTCTGTCAATATATATTTGCACACAAGAACAAGCTCAGTTCTGAAGAATCTGCCCTGAGTTCCAGGGCAGCCACATGTGCATCTGTTCAAATTAGTGTAATTTAACATTTGTCAGCCCAGAGTATACAAGGAATTACTTTAAAATGGGGTTTACATTTTCAGTTATCAGCTTGAGCTAGTATAAAAGACCCTGACTGCTCAGTTGAGAGTTTATTGTCACAGAGGAACCACAATTACAGGTTTAAAGGAAGCCCAGCAGTGCTTGATTTATTTTCACCTATTCCATTACTATTCTTGTTTTGGCACACAAAGATGTTCCTCTCACCAGAATATACAGGTTTTCGAAAAATACACTGAAAACCTACAGGAAGGAAGAATTAACTCCTTTCCCAAGGATTTCTTCAAGAAAATTTGATCATTGCATTGAAAGTTAGACATGATTTCCAAAAAGTTCTGTCTGCTGTTGCTCTCTGGGGTTCTCAAAGATCACAGATTGTCCTGAGACTCATTAGTGGTTAATGGTATTTAACTGTGAGACAACAGAACTGGACTTGGCACTTTTTAAGAAGTGCCACTTCCATACTCTGATTTTCATACTCCAAGCACGGTGCAGAAGTGTTACAGATACAAACATTTTGGTACAAAGAGATGCATATTACTGATAATTCACTGGCTCAAAAGATACCTTTTTATGTTTTGCCATTAAAAAACAAAACCCGACTGTATTTTGACCCCCTTGATTCAGGCCCCAGCACTTAACTATGCCGAGAATGTTCCACTAAGTGCATCCAGAAGTGCTGACCACACAGCCCAGCCTGCACGGTCAGTGTAAAATGGGGACTTGAACTCCCTCTGCTGGCTAAAAAAACAGCCAGAGAGTTAAAAAAAGCCTCCCATGTCCAAATAAAAAAAAAAAAAAAAGAAAGAAAAAAAATAGTACTTTAAAAAAAAAATAAATCTTTATCTCTTCTTTGGGAATTTTCATCTTTTTAGTTGTTGGCATCGCAAAGTGATTTTGCAGTACCTGAAAAGAAAACTCCTGCCCTCCTGTTTGTTGCTCCCATGAACACTGGTCTGTGACTGGGAAGTTCTGCAGATGAATCCTGCACAATTTCCTTCTTTGTCAACAGATCACAGAGAGGATGGCAACTGTGATGAAACACCAACCAGTCTGTACAAAAGAGATGGGAGAACTGCAGGGAAAAAAAATCCACCATCACAGTAGCAAAATAAGATGTATTTGACAAGAACCAAAATTACAAATTTAGGTCCAATTTACTGAGGAGAAAGGTCTACCAGAGGTAATTGGGGTCAGTCCCCAATCCTGAGATAACTTTTTGTGCCTAAAGTCATTATGGCTCAGTTTCTTCCCTGGAAAGTGTTCCTTGTCTTCACCTATTTCAATTTCCAGGGAGGATTTCTGCCCCAAGAAGCCTACAGAGCAGATTCTACACCTTCTGTGATAATCCAGGTTTTAAAACTTATTCCAAAATTATTTTGAGAGCACTAACCTTGCACAGGAGTATTCATTTCCACATCACAATTAACCAGCCAAGATGCTGTTGCACAGTTAGAAAGACTGGGACAGCGACCCTATAAAATGACCTAAAGCATAAATAGCAAAGCAGCCCTTGCTGGACAGGGGGCTCCATCCCATTAACCCCACTGGTCTGCAGGGAACAAATTCAAATGGCAATATTTTGCACATACTCTGCCTGAGCCTGAACACCACCACAAGGCACAAGACAGATTTATGTTTCCATGTTTTGATGGCTCTGGTATTTCTCTTAGTCATATAACAGTGGAGATTACCAAAAATTATGGAAAAGCAGTGTCAAGGAGCACCATAACACCCCTTCATAGCCCCTCCTAAGGGCACAAACCAGTGTAAATTTGCTGGAGGAGAAATTAATTGTAGCAATGAAACAACAGAGCCAGATCCTCACAAATATTCCATCAATGATTTGCTCTGTAAAATGATAGAGCACAATGTTCCCTAAAACACTAGTTCTGCTTTCTGGCAAGTTTGTTACTACACCAACACGCTGGTGGCCATAAAAAATGTAACTGTCATGCAACAGAGTTGGGACAAATCTTTCAAAATTCCTTTATACCATGGAATTGCCTTCCTCTCAGTGGGATTCACACATACATTGATGGCTCACAAGCCTTTTAATCCAAACCACCATTTTGTACGTGTGGGATTGGGATTTAATTCAGCTCTTCCTCCTTTAATGAACTAGATGTGGTCTGAACTAATTCAGCTCTTCCTCCTTTAATGAACTAGATGTGGTCCTCCCCAAACAGTGAGTGCCAAAAGCCAGGTAAAACCTCTCTGTGCAGATCAGAAATGACACACATGAAAATTTGGTGCAGAACTGCACATGAGGTGACTCAGACCTACAGTCCACAATGCCCACCTACACACAATGCACTTGAGCCTTAAAATATTTAAGCCTGAACCCAAACTCTCCTCATACCTCACTTTCCAGTGCCTACACTATTAGGAAGTAGAGGATCCTGCTTTACAGATCTCCAGAGGACTGTGTCAGGGTCACTCAGGAGATGAGAAGAGAACCAAGGGCTTTGGAAAACGTCAGAGGCAAAAGTTAACAGTCACTGTGGAGGGTCTCAAACAAGCAGATGTTTCAAACATGTGCCTAATTTTTAAGTGCTGAGTTTGATGGCAGTAGATATTACAGTGGGCACCAACCCAAGACAGAGCTAAGGAGAAAAGGCTAGTGGACAAAACAGGAAGAAAAGCAGAGCATGAAAAACATTTTTTCACATGCTTTCTTAGTCTGTGTAATCTACCCTAGAGAGGCCTCAGCATGCAGGTTAACTTCAGACCTCAATTACAACATGTGGGCAACTTTATTGCCCAACAAAAAGTACATTAGATATTTATAATGTCATTTTATTAAATTTTCCTCCTTGAGACATTTACTATTGGGTGTGTACGTGTGTGAGGTTAATACAAAAATCTATATTGTATTTGTGTATTAACAAGGTTAAAAGCTCACCTGCATGGCAGGTGTTGCTGTGGGCACATGCTTGGATTATGGATTAACCAGCTCCTATCAAAAACTGGGGTCTATCACCAAATCTAAAGCAAGGAAGGCAGGTGCTTTTCCTGCTGATCATCCAGCTGAGGGCTCTGATTCAATTACATCAGGACAGAATAGCTTTGCTTTCTTCATGAAATCTGATTACAGAAAGAAAGGGGTAACACCTCACACAACATAGTGAAGCTTAAAGGACATCCTATTCCCCTCTGGCCCCTTCTGCTGGCTACTTTGATCTAAGAGTTATTGTCTGGGCTTGACACCTTCACCTTTGATTTTACAGGGAAGCTCTTTAGAGGTGTTTTCCTATAGCAGTTGTCCAAGTCTTTTCAGAGAACCCACCAATTATCCAGGATGCTGGGAACTAAACACTTGTAGTTTTGGTGAGACACAAGATTACTCTCACTGGTATTAAGCAGGTATGGGAAGACACATTAAAGACTCAAGTTTTACTTTCTAAGATCAGAACTTACTGAAAAAAAGAGAGCACTGTCAGCAGCTCAGCACGTTATGTGAGGAACCAATTCCTTCCTAAAGGCAAGGAGCCCTAACAAAATGAAACAGTGCAGGCCAGACTGGCTTCCCAGCTCACCTCAGAAGGGAAGCTCCATGTACAAGGCCATTGTCACACCACCACCACTAGCCAGTTCAATGCTATAGTGTTACAGTTTTTCAGCAGACACAAAAGCAGTTCTTTCCTGGGAGCTAACAAATCCAGTCTGCTTTCAGCCAGAATCCTCCACAATAACCCTAATTTTAAGCATAAAAATCAAAATCCCTTCTGGTTTTACCTAATGTGACAGGCTGTGTAACACAATCCTCACAATTGAACTCAGTAATTTCTGCAGCCAGCCCAGCAACCTGTGGTTGTATTAGAGCTCATATTTCACATTACACAGACACACACACCTGCTACACAGCAGAACTTGGTCTTAAAAATGCACTCAATTCTCTGTTTTTGACATGAATTTCCATTTTCTCAGATGCTGATGGTCCTTTGCCAGTGAGACTGGGCAGGGCAATTGGCCAAATTCAGTAGGATGCTGCAAGTGCTCACCAGCTCTCACAAGGAACACTGTTCACTCACCTCAAAGAACAAAATACAAGAAGTACAAAGGAAAATGAGGCTAAAAACATTTCTGAAGTGTGTTTCAGGTCCCACAGAAGACTGAAGCTGTTGTTTAGGATGGTTATCCAGTATTTTTCCTGTAGTTTATACAGCTGAAGTAGTGACTTAATAACTACAACCTGTCAGTTTACTTCCCCTTACCAAACTTCCAGCACATGTGCCAGCTTCAGCTCATCCCTACTAAGTATTTATAAATGAGATGGCAACTCATCCTCCTTCCCCTTTTGATAAGATAGGAAATTAAAGTAGAGTTAGAAGTTTAGAGGTTCCAGGATTTGGGGTTTTGTTGTTTTTTTTTTTTTTTTAAATTTTAGAACAAAGTAAAAAAGTTATATACAAGAATAGGCAGCAACAAAATTATAAACCCACTCATGTGGAAAAGTCAACATCATCTTCTAAACATGCAACTGAAGCTCACAGCTGGTGCAAAAGAAAAAAAAGAAGGCAGTATTGTGTGTTAGCAAAGGCAGTGAGCAGGGACTGCAGGTTTTATTCTTAACTCTCCCACGGATTTCAAGCTCTGCTGTGGGCAGATCACCAAATATCTCAGCTGATCATCTACAAAATAAGGATAGCAATATTTTCCTATCCAGGCAGGATGTTTTCAGAAGAGTGCTTGGGAGGCACTCACTGCAGTGATGGGGTCCATGAAAGTCTCTGCACACAACAAAGACCACACCTGCTCAACTGGTTAATGGGAAAAAGATGACTGAGACTGTTAAAAGGAATTTTTAGCATTAAAGGACAAGCTGCAATTGCCTCTGGCTGACAGTTAAGAAATTCAGCATCAGTGAACCATTTGTTTTATACAATTACTGTGGAAAAAAAACCAAGACTAGATAAGAAAATAATGCAAATAAACTACATAAATGGCTGGAATTCTACATGAAAGGCAACATTCAGGTTTTAGGTTTATAGTGGGTAACAGGTAGTTCATGATAAAATATCCTTCTGCTTCCTTTGGCAAACAGGTGTGTAGATGATGGAGGTAACTGCACATCACAGTTTTTCCTCCAGAATTGCAACAATTTTAGTTGATTAAGACACTTTTGAAGAGCATTCATTAGGCCTTGTGACTCCATTTTATACAGGCTTGAAGTTCTTCTCATATTCTCTGTGGGAGATAATGATAGGTGGCTCTTCCAGTGATTTGCTGGACATATCCCTGTGTACTTGGTATCTGAAAAATGCCAGCTCAGCCTTGAGGGTTTTTTTTCTGACCATCTTATTTCCCTTCATGCTGGGAAAATTGTAGCTCTACAAATATAGAGGTTTCGAGTTCATAATGAAATATGAAGTTTATGATTAAGGAAGTCTGAGGGTCTGGTGTTTATTCCTAAATTAGCAACAGATTTTCTGTGACCTTAACTTCATCATTTAGATACTTCAGGATCTATTTTATCTTTAAAAAAAAAGAGATGATATGTCTAGAGGGTACGGGAAAGAAATCAAGAAAGGCTTCAAATTCTACTCTGCCTTGAAGCCAGGGAAACATCAGACTTACCTCAATTAACAAAATTAAACTTGTTAACTACTTCACCATTATCTCTGGTAAGGTTTTGTAATATTAAGGTAAATTATCATTGCTTTTTGTAAGGTTTTCTAGTTCCCCTGGGATTTTTGCAGCATCAGCTCCCTGGTAATAACTTTTGAATTCATTCACCAAACCAAGTTTGAAAGAGGAGCTGAAGTGTGAGAGGTACCAGTGTCATGCATTTTGTGACATCTGGTAGCAGGCAGAGCAGAGTGCTCCAACTAAGTGTTCTCATCAAGGGAAAAATCAAGTTCTCTGACCTACTTGGCTTGTCAGTGAGCCAACACAAACTGGGAGCAGGGCAACACATGCCCTCTTCTTGCCCAAAAAGCTAAGGGATGTAGAAATGAGATTAAAGGGAACCCAGCAGAGTGAACTGCATGGCAAACTACAGGGAGTAGTGCAAGGTCAGCTATCAGCAACACAGCACACAGAACTCAAACTCACCTTCCTGTGTGTAATGAGAGGCTGCAGGAGCATAGTTTTGTTTTTGCTATCCCTCCTTGTACAACACTTGCTCACTGTAAACATTTGTAAGCCATTAGCTGGATGCAGCAGCAGATGCTGTAACAACAAAAGCAAGGTGTAGAAAATATATAGGGGGTGCATGGTACTCAGTCGGTTCAGGGATGATTTCTACAGTTCAAGGCAGCTCCTGAAAGGTGCAGTTTATTTGGAAGGGTTGTGGGTGCAGGAGCTCTGCTTAAGCTGCCACAGCTTAGAGCAGGCCCCAGAGAGAGCCAGAGAGCATAGGGGTAAGAGGGAAGAGTAGAGAGCTTAAGAGAGCTTAAAGAGACCTAAAAGTCTGGTTCCATGATACTATATCTCTTCTTATACTGAATATGGTAATAGTACAACATCCAATCAATAGAAGACAGAAGTCCTTATAGAATTTACATACAACCTATCACAACTACTACATTACCATACTGTGTTATATTTTAACTCCTAAAAACTATTTTCTAAAACTACTTTTTTCTTCCCTGCCACTCTGGCAGGGTCTCTCTGACCCTTGGACTTTTCTGTTTGCTGAAGCATCCTCTTCTTTGCTAAAGACATTGTTCAATCAAGAGGGATTCTCCTTCAGCTGGCCAGCCCATTGTTTTTTGGTTGTACAGTAACCCACAGCTTGGTATCTTATATCTCAAAGCCAGCTTTCATTTCTATTTCACTTACAGATTTTATATTTCCAGAATCTTTTGCCAAGCAGTCATATTTATAAGGTTTCCTTATTTCATCCTCCCCAACAGCAAGGTTTGTCCCAGCCCTGGGAATCCCTTCCAGGGAAAGCACAGAGAGGCAGGTGGGACAGGATGTCAGGGAGCAGCTGAGCCACCACCATGCAGGGGCAGCTTCACAAACATGCAGACAAAGCTAGAGCAGGTGAGTGTCAAATCCTTCCCAGAACAGCTCTCGAGTGCTCAGTGTCAGGGAGCAGCCTCAATTCCAAACTACAGCTTCTCCTACAACACAGAGATCACACAGCATCAACAGCTCGCTCCTCTCAACCATTTACATATTTGAATATTGTATAAAAAACTATTTGCCTGTCACTTGTTGGTCTGAACAAATTACTGCCTCTAAAGCTCTTCTAAACTCACACCTTTCAAATGCCTCAAGACCTCTGTTACTGTCCCCTAAGGAACATCTGCCCCCAAATATTTCTTTTAAAATGCAGGTCCCAAAATGGAAACAGTGGGGCCCAAAGGGAAGTACAATTACAAATTACAGCAAAGCAATTCCTTTTTGAGCTCTTTCAGATGCTGTTAGCTCGTTCAATCTGCAGTATGCTATCAGCCCATAATATTTGTCTCCTAATACCACTTTGTGCCTGCCATGTACTGCTAAATTGTAACAGCACATATTTCTCTCTTAAATTTTACTTCAGTAATTTTGGTAATTTCTTCCAGTTTATTGAGTTTATTTTGAAACAGTGTCATACAGAGTGTATTGCTTAGAGATGGATTACAAAGCCACTTTTACCCCTGCACCCACGAACCCCAAATTATTCCTAGCCAGAGTTCACGTAACCAAACGGCTCTGAATGTTTATAAAGACTGCAGATTAAAGTCAAAACCACTGGTTCACTGAACCATTGACTCGTGGAAAGCTCCTAAGAGCTGTATGATTTTTAATTAGATAAAAATCTAGTGAAAGAAAAAAGTCATTAACACCTACAAAAACAATGCAGGCAAGCACTCATTTTTATTTTGTTTTCAATAAAACCCCAAGACAGAGCACTGGAACGACTGGATCTGACTAAAGCACAGGGTTAAACTGCAAAAGCTGTGGTAACACCCTGTGGGGTACTCCTAATACACAGGCAAGTGAAAAGATAAACCATCTGGCAAGACAGAGAGCTCTGAAACGTGAGGTGAAGGTAACTAATCTATAACCTGCATCATTTTCCTATAAGCTCTATTTTTTCTTCTACCTTTATATGTCCTTTTTTAATTTTCCTTCTGCACTTTAATTAGTGTTGGAGGGATGCAAAGCAATATTCCCCAAAATGTGTCAAGTTCATAGTTAAGTGTGCCTGTGAGGTTCAGCACTGTATTTCTGTATTTTTACTAAAAAAATCAAGAACACTTCAGTTGAATCCTTCCTCTCCCTCCACTCCTAAACCTTCAAGCAATAAAAATTCATAGCAAATCAGGAAGGGAAAAAAAAAATACACGAGGAGTCTCAAATTAGCCTTAATTAGATGATTAAGGTCTTCCTTCAGAAGCTGGAAAAATCTGATCCTGCTTTAATAAAAGATGATCTTCTCTTTGCTTTGGCTTTCACATGCTCCACCTAAGCATCTGCAACAACCATTGTCAGAGACATCAGCTTGTTCCAGAACTGATTTTGTTCTGCCCTTAAGAAAACCCCTTCTAAACCAGAACATGCTCCCAAAGAATAGCACAGACTCTGCTGAATTATGTGTGAAATCTGCCCCAGCTGAAATGCTGGGAGAATGCCTTTGCACTGATCTCGTGGAGAAAAAAGAGGTGAATGAAAACCTGTTTTGCAGAGACTGAACATGCAAATGAAAATCAACCTGCTCAAACCCACCAATGGTCAGTTCCAACGAGATTTCACCTTAAAAACTGAGGGTATCAAGTACCCCAGAGGGTGCTGTGTGCCTCTGGAATTGGGAATTGCCAGAGCAGCATCCTTTAGGTCTGCTTATTGAAACCAAGCACTCAGATCCCACTTGCACACAGCCTCCTGCAGGGGCCCAGCCTTTAACTGGCAGAAACAATGGGAACAGAGATGTTGAGCACTGCAGAAATCAGCAGCAAAGGAAAGGCCAAAACAAACCACAAGAATCATTTCAACACCCCAATTATTTTCACGGTTTAAGAAGAAAAAACTTTTTTAATAATGCAAACCTCGAATTTTACCTAATGATGTACATTCATTTTAATGATTTATACAATTCTTGTGTAAGATTTGTGGTCATTTACATCTTCCAGTTCAAGTGACAGTAGGCAGCACAGTTTTATATTAAATTCTAGTTACACTTTCAGTCAATTACACAGGTGTGAAACAAGAACAAGACAGACTAATCCCTCCAGAATGCCTTCTCCACATTTGACCAGATGCAAAGATGGCATAATGGAGACAGTTGTGATGTTTATGGTAATCCCACACCAATTTGTGTTGCTTTGGTAGATTGTAGTGTAATGTAATGGTGAAAAAAAAAAAAAAAATCAACCACAAAACCCCAAACAAACTTAAGAGGCTAAAAAAAAAAAATCAAACTTGCAGGCTGATAAGAACAGGACACTTCCTTTTTGGCAAGGCAAAGCTACTTCAAGTATTCAGAAAAGTGGAAAAAAAATTTTTTTTGAGTAAAAAGGTAAAATAAGACTGTTCAACCACTGCTTAATAATTCCCAATACATTGGTGGCAGTGATTGTAAATCATGCCAGAAGGAACTGAAACCATCCTGTATGACATAAAGCCATAGTGAACAAAAACTCAGAACCAGAAAATCCGTGTGCTGATGCCTTTATGGTGGTGAGTGTTGTGTGTGACTGAAAAACAAGCACAATGATGCCACTGAAAGCAGGACCAGAGACAAGAGACTGCACACAGCCAAGGGCATGGCTTAAGAGGCAGGATTACAGAAGTAAAGAAAGACTGCAGGAGTAGCTCAGAACTCAGCTCACAGTTGTTCTACACATATGAAAGCTACAACACATTTTGCTCCCCAGCACAAAGAAAATACAAGCAACAGACAGGGACAAGAATTATTAAGTAATTTCTGAACAGTGAGATCTCAAACACACCATCATCCTGGATATCCTCCTCTCCCTCATGCAGGGCAGAGAGAAAAGGCAAATAATGAAAAAAAGAGGAGAGGTACACAGGATGACTGCTTGGTACTGGTGAAAAATGGTTTTGAACTAAAAAAAGAATCAAGGGACTTATAAATAGTAGCCAATTACCTCCCCCAAGGCTTTGGCAATAGAGAGATGACCACAATAATGTCTATTTTGGTGACAAGTGTCTCCATGAGAAGGTAGTGCCCCAAAGGGCAGTTTTATTTTTACACATAAAAACAGTAGTTGTGGTAGATTCTATTCCTCGTAGCAGTTTACTAGTTGTGACAGAGATTCAAGCAAAAACACCTTTTCAGAGGAACACTATGGGATAGTGAAAAGTGGACACAGCTTACTGTGAATCCTCCACTTAGGATTTGCTGAGAAACTGATTTACCCAAAAAGTTTTACCCAGGTGAAAGTTAGTGGTGCACAGCATGTGGTCATTAAGCCATAAAAGAATGTGATCCTGCAATACTGGTTGAGCACCTTCAATTCCCACAGGCTCAAATTAAAATTTCAACTGTTAAGCACTTTGATTATCCCATTCAACCCTTTTTTTCCTCCCCTTCCCCCTTTAAGTGGGCGACTCCAGTGATCATGGTACAACATTCCAGCCACAGTTCATCCCCCTTAGCTTTTTCACAGCGTGGAACAGGACTTGGAAAAAAGTAAAAGGAAGAGGTTGAGCAAAGAGCAGCATGAGAACATTGACTCTGAAAGAGAGCTCAGTTTTACCACATTGAAAACCACGAGTGCAACTGCTCCAGCCCAGGTTCTAACTGCTCTCAGTGACCAGCACAGCACAACCAGCATGAACCCCCATGGAAAAACAAAGAAAAATGGGATGTGCAAAGCAGGCAGTCCCTGTTGCTAAGCTGGAATTGATTGTGTTCTGATGTGATTAACTCCTGAAAATTTGGTAAGATATGCTGGTGTCACATTACAATAAAAATAGTGTTTCAACTCTCACTACAGGAAGATTAAGAATTTTGTTCTGGTCCTGCCTGATCCATTCATGAATTGCAGGGCACAGCCCTTGCCACACTTGCCTGCCAGAAAAGGCAGGTCCATTTTCTTGTGCTGAAAAAAGTAGCAGGCTTAGTGGTTATAAAGTTTGTGTTTTAAAGTGCACTGTCATTTTAAACAGACTTTCCCTATTAAAAAAAAAGAAAATAAAACCTTCTGATATCAACACCCTATAAAAATAACAGCTGCAAGACTCATTCTAAAATTGCAACTTAAAATCATTAGCCAGATCCAAATCTTTTTCAAAAAAAGATATGAACCCAAAATAAAAAACCTTTCTGCAGAGAATTGCCAAGCAAAATCTCACACACTGTCCTACAAGCCCCTCTCCTGACAGCATCTCACAGAAAATCCATCCAGTTTCTTCCAGCTGACAACCTCAAGAAAACAGAGGTCTAAATAAATCAGTCCTTCCCACCAGTCACCTACATAACTGCAGGTGTGGGTGCTGGTGCAGTTTTTCCATCAACTCCTCCTCTGTAGGTTCT
Organism: Lanius collurio; assembly: GCA_020086605.1. Taxonomy (NCBI): domain Eukaryota; kingdom Metazoa; phylum Chordata; class Aves; order Passeriformes; family Laniidae; genus Lanius; species Lanius collurio. Next base: position 19,295 of record JACBWW010000491.1, on the reverse strand, counting down.
TCCAAAACATCTCTACAAAGAAAAAGCATGAGTTGTTAGGGGCAGCAAAGGGAACTTCTCAGTATTTGTTTTTGAAATGCACATACTGAGATGTAACATGTGCTTGTTTCAAGAATGAAACAAGGAATTAAAATCACAATAAGCTGATGCTCCCTAAAGATGCATCCCCTTGCAAGTGATCCATCCTTTACAGATGTCTCATGGAAACCAGCAGCTGTTTTCCCACAAGAAGCAGGGAAGCAATTTCCTGCACACAGTACAATACAACTGGAGGTCAGTGGATTTGTTTTCCTGAAAAAACTCCCAAATGACAACATGCTCCCAGTGCTACTATTGAGTATCCAACATCCACCAGAAGTTCCACTAATGCACAATCATCAAGTATCAACTCACCACCCACAATTTCACAATAAGCCAAGAACATGCATCACTTCCCTCATCTTCCCTTTTCTTCTTCCCCTCGTTTTTTCCTCCCTCAGCAGTTGTTCCCCTCACCCCCAGCACCTCTCCTCCCATCCTGCTATAAGCACAAAGTATATGAAGCTTAGGCTACCAAATCAGCTTAAAGCAGGCCTAACTAAAGCACTTGCTGAATTTCTCCAAACTAACAGATGAAACAGCTTGCTTCAGAGGGAGGAAGCAGAAGACCTCTTGCAGCCAGTGCCCTTTTTTTAAAGGAGACAAACACAAAAAACCTACAGTGATTATCAAGTCCAGCCCAACTCACCTGAACATGAGTTCAACTGTCCTCTGGTATTCAATATCTGATAGAGACTCTCGCTGGCAGCGACGGTCCCACTTGTGAATAAAGTTCTGAAATGTAAAAGGAACAGCAAAAAACATAAATGCTTCCTCTGATGGCACCAGAAAAGAGGTTACACCTGGTCACTATGTTTGCAGATAAGTTTGGGAGGGGGGTGAGATTTGTTTTCACACAGTATCTGAGCACTGATTTATTCAGGCATCAGCTTATTTACTTGCTGCAGGTCACTACTCAGACCTCTGTTCAGCAATAAAATCACTTTCTCATCACAAACTGAAAGAACAGCAGAGCAGAAGACAGCCCTGCTGCCTTCAGCTCCTAGCAAGGACTGCCTCCCCAAGACAACCAGGTGAACTACCCACAAGACTCCACCTGCTTTGGTTTTCTTCCTCTTTAAAAACATTATAAACATACTGCCAGTCCAGGCATCACAACTTAAACTCAGCTACTGGTTTTGGCATGTTCCCTTATCCATTTTGAATAACTCTGACAAATGAATACCTAGGGAGTAGACATGCAGCTCAGGAAAAAAAAAAAAAAGTAGAAAACAAGTGACATCCTGCTCTCCTGCTATGGAGTGATGTATCCTGGCTCTGCAACCAACCTTTGGCCACAGCCCTGCAGGTAGAAGATGTCCTAGATTGAAAGTTTGCCACTCTTCCTACTGCAATAAATTTTAATTCTCAGTACAGTCAGCACTGACAAGAACAGCTCCAAAAGGAACTTTCACAGGGTTTGAGATGGGGTGAAGTGCCCTCTACAGGTTCTCAGTTCCCTCCAGTACCTGTAAGAGAAGCCCACACTGATGAACCTGGAGGAGATGGTTATGATTAGCACTCCCTTCACCCTCAGAAATTTGGATTTGCAGGGAAGTATGCAATGAGAAACTAGCAGAACCACATGTTCTTCATGGCATTGTTTAGGCAACTGCACTCCCACAGCTTCTCTGAAAAACTCTAGAATATGATCTCTTGAAAGTAAGTAATCATTTCCACTCCTCTAGTGTGGAACTGAACAATGGTGGCAACTCAAACTGGGGTGGGAAGAAACACAGGAGAACCAAATAAAATAGAAATTTAAAATTTAAATTGCTCCCTTCATTTGCTGAAAAATTAAAATGCAAAAAGCCTGCAGCTTGAATAACTAAGGCTGAATTTAAATGTTCATGTACAAGAGACAAGCAATTTTATAACATTTTAAATATTTCTTACCTTTAGAATAAAGAGAGTGATACAATGAAATTGCACATAGCCAATGAGACACAACTGGTTTTGTGACAAAATTGCAAGTAAAACATACAATTGTCTAGGAAAAAGAAATTATTTCCTCAGCCCCTTGGGCACAGGGCAGCAAGGAGAAAGGCAAAGTAAGCACACACATAAACCCAGCATAAAGTTTTCTGGGTTCTTTTCATTTCCTGCACAAATCAGAACCCATTTTCAGGATCTCACACCAAATAAGCACACTTCCTTACCTCCAGAAGTAAAGCTACGAAGAGATTAACCCAGATGACAGAGGAGATCAACCACCAGGCTACAAAATAGATCTTTGCCCACCTGCAGATCAGATGAACAGACAATACATAAAGGAGGTAGGAAATAACCTCAGCCTGAAAGTGAGCAGAGCACTATGAAATCACATTTTTTTCCTTGAAACACGATGCTACTACTTTCTTAATGGAAAAGGGGGTCCAGACAAGAAAATTAAAAATAAAAAATGTTTGCTTTTCATTAAGTTAGCCAAACAGACTCACTCTCCTGGGTTAACCAGCTAAGGGTCCCTGGAAGAGCTCAACCCAGGCACCATCCAGTTCATTCAAGCATTCCCATGAAGTCAGTAAATACAAATGAAAGATATGTCCAAGGTTTTACACCTACAAAAAATTGTTCACCCACAGAGAAAACACAGAAGCATTAGGTTTATTTCCTATATACCTGAATAGACCCAAAAGAAAGGAAAGCAGCACCCCTCAGAGCAGATGGCAGGAACTGTGCTATGTGTGTCCTTCTTGTTCAGGTACCTTACAAGCTGGATTTATATGGGACTTCTTCCCTCTGATTACTGCTACTTACGGGCTTGAGTATCTTGAAAATGCATCCAGAAAGACTTGCCAGTTGTTCACCACCATCACATCCCACAGGGTTACCACTGCTGCCTAAATAACACCAGCAGAACAGAGTTATAGCAGCTGCACCACAGCTTTAAGCCTCAGAAAACAAAGAGGAAAGACAAGCAGAGAGGGGAAGAAGGAGGGATTTCCTCCAGGATCAGACTCACAGCAAAGTCATCGAAGTTGTTGGGCCAATATTCCAGCTGTTCATAGGTCCCACACTGCACAGTGCCATTGTCATGGGTCGTGTTGGCAGCACTGCAAGAGAGTGACAGGCTGAGGGGAACGCAGCTCCCTGGGAACTCTGCTCTAGAAGAGCAGAAAAACAAGGGAAAACGGTGCAAAAAAAGCATTTCAGATAAAGCAGGGTAAAATTCCAAGCTACAGATAAGCATTCCTGCAATTTTAATGCAGAAAGAAGAAACAGGAGGAGGAACAGATAATGAAGTCTTGTGATTTAACATAAAAAGTAGGGTGGCTCCAAGGATGAGAGAAAAGAAAAACCCAATAAAACCAAGCACGAACAGATCAGAGGTGAAAAGCTGCAGATGCTTTTGAGAAGCAGATTCTTTCTGAGCAGTGATGTTTAGAATGTTACCTGGTATTTCCCAAGGGAACAACAGCACCTTTAAATAGCATTATGCCAGTTATAGCAAATGCATAGAAAACAACCTGGAAGGAACACAACCAACCATTAGCCTTGAATATTCTGTACTAAATAAGAAAGAAAAATGCAATTAACACAGAATTTATATTAATACCACAGTTAAGGTAATTGCATCAAGAATGGTGCCTGAAGCTTCTAAAGTGAAAATACTTCTCAACTCCTTTTAATATTCTACCTAAGTTCTTAGAATGCATTAAATCATTTTATTTCATCATCTGTTTTACTCCTCTGTGTCTCAGAATGCTGATATTGAACAATAAACATTGCAGAACAATGACTTCAAACCAAAACTCAGTACCAGTATTTACTAAGAACAATATAAATATCTGAGGAGCTGAGGAGTTTTCTGCTAGATTCAATGAAAGCAGGCTTTTACTAAGTTTAACTGAAAGACAAAACTAAGTCACTATTTTATATTCCATTCCATTTATATTCCTCAAAAAATTCTAAAAACAAAGTTTTCAATAACACAAAAGATTTGGGAACTTCTGTCTTTTAATTGATAGAAACACCTTTCAGTCTTTAGCAGTTGCCTAGGTGATTTTGCAATTTTTATCTTAAAAAGATTGTTCTAGAAATAACCTACAGCTTTGCTTCTCTGAGAAGGAGCCATTTGTCCCAGGAAACCTTGAAGCAAGCTGAGTCTTCACAAAAAAAAAAAAAGGAATTTTTTTTGTATTTTGCTACGGAACAAACCCAAGAATGGGAAGTCTGGAAGGAAGAGAACTGCCCCGGCCTATGAACTTTGAACACTGCTGGAGTAAGGTGAGGCTGACATTTCACAGCTTGCCTGAAGATGGGGTATCTGGCCTGGCAATAAAATTAATTTTATCCTTTGAAAAAATATATATTTAAAATACTCACTGCCTGAGAAATTAGCTAATCAGTTACATTATTTTATCAGCATGTGTGTTCCAGGGTAACTTTAGGAAAGATATTTGGCATCAGCTGGCATTGGAGTCAGATTTCAGTACAGCAGAAGATCAGTGAGAGTTTCCACACAGCCTCAATTAAAAGCAAATTACATCAATGGAAGTGTCAAACACTGTGGCACACTTGTCTCATAAGTGTGACTTGAACAGCACAACAAGGTTTTCACCACCTTAGTTTTGCCCCAACCAAAATTTTATTTCAAAGTGCAGCATAAACCAGCTTAAGGCCAATCCTCCACAGATAAAAGCAGAGATTGTTGATGACAAAAATAGATATTCTGGTTAAATTTCATGCTAGGTATATAGACTAGAAAAACAAATCATTGGTCTTTAACCACTCAAATTAAGGGACCCTACAAAAATCCACGAACAACAGCAAAACCAAACCCACCCAGGCACTTCTTTACCCTACCAGGAAGATGTGGCTACAAAGCCAGAAACTCAAGGAGTTGGGAGAACTTATGTAATGGACATCACACATTGTGATCCACCCTTTACTCACATGTTTGCTGAGTCTGTGTTCTACAGACACACCTAAAACAGGATAGCAGAGGCTCTTAAAAAATCCTGTCCAAACATGCCATCTCAAGGCCTTCTCCACCAAAAACAAGTTCAAAGTTGTTTTGCTATTTAATTTAACATAAGCAAATCAGGGTAAGGAAACCTGGTCTGCTTTTAGTATGGATGAAATTTTATTTGAACCCACAGTACCCAAGCTAAGGCAAATGCTCAAAGGAAGCTTTAATCCATCTTTTAAAGATACTCCTGCTAAATGAGGCACGGCCACTGTGTGCTTGCCATCACAAAACAGCAGTTTATTGTGGCTTCCCAAGACATGCCCTGGGGAAGAACTAGCTGGTTAAGGTGGAATGTTACTGCTCATGGTGATTGTACAAGAACCTTGTTAACTTTGTTGGTGACATACCCTTATTATACCATAACAAAGGAAATTACAATCTTGCATCATGACTTACCACAAGGATTCCTGCAAAGGCTCTTAAGTTTTTCACCAGATCCAGCAATGTAGTGACAACCAAAGCCATGAACTGAAACAGAGCAGAATTCTGTAGGTATGACACCCATCACACCTCCAACCCATAGCAATTTTTTACTGAAAGGACAAAGAATCCCATCAAGAGAACTTGCCTGGCCCCTCACCAGAGAAAACCAGCTCAAGAGACACTGATTTTGTGAGGGGCTGTGTAAAAGTTAGGACAGTAAAGAGCTGAGCTACCCCACTCATGTGCAAGAGAATTGCAACCTACAGGTTACTCTGAAAGGCTCCAACAAAATTTCTAGCCTGACTAACAGAGAAATCCACGTTGTGGAGGGAAAAGCAATCACCTTCATGTTGGGGATAATCCGCAGGAACCTGAACACAATTAACATGTTCACCAGTCGCACCATATCCCACAGGGACAGCAAGCCCATGAACTCAGGTCTCCTAGGAGAAAAAAACAAATCAGAGACACAGCCCATGACAGAAAGACACAGTTAAACCTACTGGGTTACAGGAAATGTAAGTACATTGATTTACTTAGCAGGAATCTCAGCTACAGTAAACTAATAACTGATGAAGGGAGGAATCCCTTTAGCCTGGGGTCTTCAGTGTGCTCAGAGGGCTCTTTGAAGTGCATGTTTGTGCCTTCTGCTGGGGAGGAGACACCAAAGAGGGTCCTTTCAGCAAACAAAGTGAATCAAAAGGACTGCTAGAGGGGGATACTTTGGGAACTCACGCAAAGATGGGCTCTAATCCTTCGGGGTTTGCCTGCCTGAAGAAGGGCTTTGAAAACAGCAGGAAGTTAAAAGACTCTCTTGTCAACCTTCTTCCTTGTATGTGCATATTCCATGGGAAATGGGCATACACTTCAAAACTCAGCCTGAATTTTAGCTTTTACACCAGCACGCTGAATGCTTCTGGGCTGGAAAGGAGGGCAGGTGGTGGGGGACTAAAGCAGCTAAATGACAAAGGGCCTTGGTAACAGGGATGCTCAATCATGATTTGTACCTCCAATATATTCATCTCTAGTAATGAAAGAAATTATCTAAGATAACCCTGCATAGGAGGCATATTCTAGACAACAGCAACATCAGTGTCCTGCTGATGGTGACTGCTGGGTCTGGGGCTGCAATACCAGCACACATCAGGACTCAGAGTGACTCATCTGGGGTGCAATCGGTTTGCAGTGACTGACACAAAGACCTAACAAGAATTACTGGGGCTCCAAGACCACAGAGCAAACAATTGCCTCCATTTAAGAACCAAAGGGCAAAATCAAACCCAAACATAATGATAACATCAAGAATTAATGTCATTAGGCTGTAGCCTGCCTGAAGAAGGGCTTTGAAAACAGCAGGAAGTTAAAAGACTCTCTTGTCAACCTTCTCCCTTATATGTGCATATTCCATGGGAAATGGGAATACACTTCAAAACTCAGCCTGAATTTTAGCTTTTACACCAGCACTCTGAATGCTTCTGGGCTGGAAAGGAGGGCAGGTGGTGGGGGACTAAAGCAGCTAAATGACAAAGGACCTTGGTAACAGGGATGCTCAATCATGCTTTGTACCTCCAATATATTCATCTCTAGTAATGAAAGAAAAATAACCCTGCATAGGAGGCATATTCTAGATAACAGCAACATCAGTGTCCTGATGATGGTGACTGCTGGGTCTGGGGCTGCAATACCAGCACACATCAGGACTCAGTGACTCATCTGGGGTGCAATCGGTTTGCAGTGACTGACACAAAGACCTAACAAGAATTACTGGGGCTCCAAGACCACAGAGCAAACAATGGCCTCCATTTAAGAACCAAAGGGCAAAATCAAACCCAAACATAATGGTAACATCAAGAATTAACGTCATTAGGCTGTAGCAATTACTCTTCTGGCAGCCATCACTGCTGGGTGATAGGAATATAAATAGTATTCAAACATAAACCCTTCTAAAACTACAAGGTTTGATTTGTCTAACCCTCTTCAGAGATTCTGGTGTAAATTAAGATAATAAAGTGTAAATTCTTCTTAAGATATTAAGTGTAAAGTGTAAATTCTTGATGGCAACATAACAAATACTCTGAAAAATCAGGGACTGCCAGAGTCTTAAGCATGAGATTGTACAAAGACACAAAGTAACAGAATGTGTTATGAATTGCCCTTGAAGATTCAGGAAATCTTCCAGAATTCCTTTGCTTTCCTCTTTTCTTGTGAAAGCAGTTTTCAAATTTTAAGATGAAATAATGATTTTTATGTTTTTTACAACAAAAAAGAAATCAGGATAGTTATCCAAAAGCTGTTTGAACTTAAGAAAATCAAAGTACAACTGCTTTCTATTCTAATATAGACAAATAATGTAATTCCATAGGAATTTTCTTACTACGTTTTGCAGCATGAAGAAAACCTCAGACTTCAATCTACATACAGGGTTAAGAGGTTGCATCAGCTGTTTGGGAGTTCATATAATTGGCTTTATGGACAAGCTGATACTGAAACATATTAGGTTATAGATGGTTGTGTATGCTGTGCCAAATCCCCACTCCTGCACCCCTGGTGAGCACAGATCTGCCAAGATATTATTTTAGATCAGATTAAAATTAAAACAAATGCTTCCTTCTCAGAAGAGCTACACAGAACTCTAAAATACTAGGGAAGAAAATATTGTTACATTTATCCATATTGCATGCCCCTAGTGACTACAAGGGTGAGAAATTCTATCAAATTTGGTAAGTGAGAGACTGGGCTGACAGTCACAGCATGATGACCTGTATGACAGTGTGTGTGTGTGTGCTCTCTGACCCACCCCAGCCACTGAGCAAAGTGCAGCAGGTCACAGAGCTTACTCACCAGCCAGGGTGAGGAAATCCATACACAGCAAACGTTGCAATCTCCAGTATCTTTAGTCAGGAAAGAAAAAGAAAAAGAAAACAAAACAAAAAAACCCAAACAAACAAACAAAAAAAAAAAACCACAAAAAAACCCAACAAAAAACAAACAAACAAAACAAAAAGGTCAAAATTTTACTCTGTAGTTCTGAGTTCCTGAAATTATGTAAGCCTCTCAACAGGAAACATTTCCAAGAGCTTTAAGCCACTAATTTGATTCACTTTAGAGCTCTGAATTGTCCTGTTTGCCTGGTTATACCCCAAATCAATCAAATGTACATGGAGCATCCAATAGTAACACAGAAGAGGATATCCAGTGAATACCACTAGCCATGAATTTGACCTCATCTTCCACAGGGGCGTCAGGTTTTGACCAAATAATTATTCTAATAGCCTGATAATTTCTTTAAAATTTAAAGAGAAAAGTGGTTTTAAACTATGAAACAGAATGCAATTATTCCAAGAGCTGAATTTTTCCAAATAAAATCAAAAAGGCTTCTTTTCAGGCAAAGCACCTTTTCCATGGATTTAAATAAGCCTGTCTTCAGAACACAGGCCCTAAGAGAACCATGCACCACCATGTAAACTTTCAAGCCACATAAACCCATAGCACTGGCTCGTGTTGATCAGCTCAGCAGATCAGTGCTGACAAAAAAGCAAATCCCACCAGCTCTTGTAGCTACCTAACTTCCCCAGCCAACAAAAATCTAAGAATATGTAAGCTAACAGAACACTCACCAGCAAAATTACAGTCAGAAGTCCATCAAATCTATTGCTTGGGTAGGACAAGTATCTTTTGAAGCCCATTGCTAAGATTTTCAGCAACATTTCCAGCAGATAGTACAGGATGAAGAAGCAGTTGATAGCCTTCACCCCCCAAAATAAAAATAACCATTAGAATTACTGACATCTCAGGGAACAGCAATAACTGCATGGAATACTGTTGTATCTTACCCCCAGGAAGAAGTCATCTCTTTCAGATGGCTGCTTATCTGCATCCATCACCAAAACCACCTTAAACAAAAAATATTTTATTAATCTACTGCTTTACTGCTACATAAAATGTATTTTTAAGCACAAAAACAGCTTTTCTTGCTTTGAACAGACCTTTTCAAACAGATCAAAATACATTTTTAACTGCATGTATTTCCTCTTAAGACTTTGCATGACTAAAGCATGCCAAAGACCCAGCTGCTAGGAAAAAGTAGTTATTTAAAGAGAAATTAAAGAAGAAAAGCAGAAATTAAACTTGTAGCAGAGAAAAACAATCACAAAAAGAAAAATAAACACTGCCCCACAACAAAAAAAGCCTTTACTTACACAAATAGAAATAATGTTTGCAAGGGCTACCACATTCCCCAAGTAGCCAAAGTAGGGATGGCCAAAGGCAAACTGCACTTTCTGCATAAAATGGGATTGGTACTCTGGACTGGGAGGGTGCTGAAAAGAACACAAAGGAATTGCTGAGTCATAAAGCACAAGCATTTCAATAATAATAAAATAATTTAAAAAACGCTCTCCATCTCAGATTTAAAAAACCCCAAACATTTTCAAAGCAAAACTTCAGGCCCACAGGCTAATTCTGACATTGCATCTGGAAAATGTTTTCCAGCTGTGGGTATCAGCAGCAAGAGACCATTCCTGATTATGGCACAACACAAGGTAATGGCAGAGAAGGGAGATAATCCAACCTCTCTCCAATGCCCCAAGCAGATAAATTAACATGAAGCTATTAATGGTGTACATCCCTTTCCCATTTCCCAACACTTAATTTGGAAGTCTTAATTACAGGTAAACAGAGAAGAGAACATTTCCTTGCCCTCAAATACTTTGGTGTTTTGTTTTTTTTCTTTCTCTCTCTCCAAGAGAAAGAAAAAACTGCTTTCTGCCCATCTTCACCTGAAAATTGAGAGAATCCACATTTTGCTCTTCATTCAGGGATTGGAGAAAAAAAGAATGAGCTATTTTGCCTGACCAACTCAGCATTAAAAATTATGAAAGAATAAGCAAAGATGCATTTTGTACATTTAACACCACCTGGAAAGCCATAACTACTGCTGTAAAAACCCTCAGAGCAATTTTGTTTGTGGCTATAAAAGCAGCTCATGAAAAGCTTAAAATCAATGCCATGTGATCACACCTTTTGTTCACATGTTGCAAAGTTTGTTTATACACTTTATACCAGAGTCCCCTCACTTATTTTTGCACCAGACCAGACAACTTCTGATGCTTTATAAATGATGGTCACATACATACTTGCTTAATGGCATCTTTGTCTAGTTCTTCAAAGAGCTTCTGGAACTGGGCAGCTGACAGTTGGTCACAGGAGCACATTTTGAGCGACTTCACATGAAAGAGAAACATTCAGCTTAACATCTGCAATAGGTACATCTGCAAAGTTTGCCAAAACCCCTCAGACTACATTGGAAATCTAGGAATAAAGATGTAATTCAGACTGTTAAGAGTAAGGTTTAATACTGCTCTGCTTTAACACACCACCACCCCATGACTGGAGGACGTGTCTGGCCTTTTCTATTTTTCATCTCGGGGATCACATGTACTTTTGGCAAACTTAAATCTTTAGTCCCATGTCATAGTGCCACTATTCTGTTATGATCCAAGGAATACTGATCTCTGGATTTGCTAGTCAGGATTGAGAGTCACCAAGGTAAAGGCTAAGGAAATGCAGCTCTTACTCTCATGATGGCTTGCTTGCAACGAGAATCCATCTCAGCTTTCTGAAGCACCTGTAATAAGGCCCCAACACTGACACAGGACCTATTTAAAAGAAAACAGAATGGCAAAAATGAGCTGTTCCAAGTGTGTTCCTGCCCCTTCCTTGTTTTGAAAAGCAGACAAAATTAGAAGTAGGCAAAAACAGAAACAGACTCCATAATAGTCCTAAACAGTGAAGATCCAGTTAAAGAAAAAATAAATAAATGAGATGAGCAACAAACTGCCATTTTCAAGAACGGATCCTCAGTAAATATATTAAAACAAGATGACCAAAAATCTGCTCTGGTTTTTTTTTGCTACTGTTTCAGGACTCTTCACTTACTGTTGTGCACTGGCAGGAGTCTCCTTCAGGGAAGACAGCACCTCAAACGCAGCCCGGATTCCCAGCCGCCTCCTGAAGAGGGAGGACTGAACTGATTTCTGAGCAGTAAAAACATCACAGAGGAAACAATTTACTCCCACTTCAGGCACTATGGTGTCCTATGGTCACATAATGTACTGATCCTGGGGCACACATCCCAGATTTGTGATTAGAGACCAGAACAGGAGACTGCCCTAGGCCTCGCTCCCTCCAAGAACTCGGTGTACAAGGAGGAAGGAAGGAAGTGAGCAAACAAGTCCCTGGAATTCGAGTAAACATCCAGATTATGGATTATTTGCAATTATGGAGTGCATAGGCATATGCCTGTTCCAGAGACACTGGCAACAGCAAAGCTCAAGCATTTACAGAAATTCACACCACTGTGCAGAGAGGAGATTAGAGAGCTTGTCCAGCTCCAGCCTCTTGCCTAAAAGCACAAATCCAGAGCCACGTTCTTTCATGCCTTTTTTTCATTACAGTAATCACTTTCAAACTCAGTTACTTTGTTAGTAGTCAGATTATGCCATGCTGTCATGTGACAAAGGAGAAAATTGAGAAAGAAGGGATGAAACAGAGGAGGAGGAAAGGATTACCAAAAATCCTCTCTGCACCTATTCTGTTCACACACCACTCTGCCACAACAGGGTGGGGGCCATTCCTTCTGTGTAATATTGCCTTGGGCTTATTATCCAACAAACTTCACCTTCTCTCTGCAACTCTACTAGAGAAGCTACTGGGCCTTGAGTAACCTGGTCCAGTGAGAGGTGTCCCTGCCCATGGGAGGTTGGGAGTGAATGATCTTTAAGGTCCTTTCCAACCCCTTAACATTCTATGATCTGCAACAACAGCTATTTAAACAGCACAGCAGATTTCCTTCCCAGAGACCAAGTTTAAGTTACTCTTGTCCTTGTTCAGTCATACAACAGGGTTTTTTTTCCCTCTAAGAGTCAAAACTGCAGATCCACAGCACACATGGAGGGATGCAAGCAGGTCATTTTGTCATGGAAGGGGATCAAGCTGTAACAGCACATAAAGGGAAAAGTACCTACATCAAAGAACATTTGGTACCTTAAAACTGTATCTTAAACCAGAATGGGAGGGCTGCTTTAATAAACAGATGAAAATACTTCAAAGGTTCAAGGTTATGGCAGAACACAGAAATCAGGAATGCTTTACTCACCAGAAGGTACCCTCGAAACTGGTTGTATATTATTGCTGTAAGCAAATTCATCAAAAACAAGTTGCCTATTGGAGAAAAAGAGACAGTAAAATTTACTGAAAAATATCTGTTTATCTGCTGAAAGAAGTTTCAATGTACGCAGTAAATCAGACATAAAGGGTTGGTTTTCTCATGTTTGATTTCCAAAATGTTTTCAGTGTTTGAAAACACTGTAATGCATCCATTCCCCTGTGACATGTTACCAAAAATCTCCAAACTACAAGTCTCTTCCATGAAAATGATCCTACAGATGCTACACAATCACTGGAAGAAACACAAAAACGGAGAAATTCATGATTAAACTTTCCTAGAAAAATAAAACACTGCAGCTGGTATGCACAAGTGTCAAAGATGAAATGCATTAACACTGCTGAAGACAAGAGGTAACTTACCCAATACAGTGAAGAGGATGAAGAAGATTGAATATGCTCGATTCTTAGAATATGCAGGTATCATCACTGGATCAAATTTAACAAAAATAGGAAACAATATTTTAATGCTTGAGATGCACAGTGGAGACCTCAATGAACTTTGGCAATCGGTAAAAGCTCTCATATAGCTGGACTTTATAGAGTAGCATATAGAATTACACCACAGAAAGGCAAGAATCAAGTTACTAAAGGCATGAAAAACCTTTACAGAACCTTCCTCTGGCTGTACTAAGAACTACCAGCTGAAAGAATGGTTACAGCAGGCTGAACAGAGTGATCTTACTCTGTTCTTCTTCAAAAGGAGAGGCAAGAGTTATTTCAGAAAGACTGCTCACCATCAGGATTATTTGCAGTAGTCAGCAAGACCAGCAGTGATGTCAGGGATTCTGGCAGATTCCGGAAATACACCACCCACTCCTTATCCTGCTGGTTATCCTAGGAAAAGAGATTTTCATTGTTAAGAGAAATACCAAATAATCACTGTCTTACCAAGGAAGGGGGGAAAAAAATTAAATTATTTTTAGAAGTTAACATCAGTCAACTCTTATAGACATAATCAAACCTACCCCGTGGAAAAAGCAAAAGCCAAACATAAAAAGTAAGGGAACGTGGATGAATACAGAGTGATCACATCACTTATTAACAGCAATTAAAAAACACAAGGAAGAACAGGAAGCTCCACATGGAAGTTATGCCTAGTTAGTACCTCAGAGCCAGGAAGAACAATCACCTCATATACTGACAGTACAGGACTCTGAAGCACCTGAATTGGCAGAAAAACATCACCTCTTAGTCTGCAAGAGATACTGATAAAAGGACTCCCTGAATATTATTTTTAAAAAATAAACAGAAAAACCAAAGAAACAAACCAGCTTCCTCAGTAACTAAGAGGTGTCTCAACAACCACAAAAGATCCTGCCTATAAGCTCATCTCAAACACCTGCAGCTCTAGCACCATACTCAGGGCCTCTCACTCCCCCTTTGAGTCAAACAGAAAACTTCACCTCCTCTGAATTAGGTTTTTGTTACTAAAGTTACAGAAGTTCACCACCACTACTCAAAACAGGGTTTTCCCCTTCCTCTTGCTCTCCCCTAAGATATGTAACTAACTGTACCCAGCTGGAACTAACATTTATGCACAGCACAGGAATTGCTGGGCAGGCAGGAAACAGGCAACTGTTCTGTTTTGAAAAGGAAGACTTAAAATGCTGTGTGTAGCATCAATGAAAACATCACATAAAGCTTCAACATCTTGGGGAAAGGAAATGAAGAAAAAAAGATCAGTGCCACAGCACCCAAAATATATTTGCAAATACTGTGGCAACTAAGGTCATCAAAATTATTTTGTGGCTCAGTGGAAACATCAAATGATCTGCAAAGGGCTCAGATAGTGTCAGAACCTTCATCAAAAACATACTGGAAGGCTTATCTTGGATCCTCCACAATTTTTTTTTTTTTCCCCTGAGGTCAAGAAGAGATGGGTAAAAAAGATGCAGAGGGCAAACACCACAAACATGAGTCAGGCAGCACAGGACAAACAGCTTTTGAAGCTGCTGCAATGACTGGAATATGTAACCCTAGAGGACACACAAGACAATGCAAAAATGCAGAGTCATGAATTTCATTATTAAACCTACTTCTAGAACTTGCCTGCAGTATTCTGTCATGTTAGACAAAATTAATTTGTATGGATGTCAGAGCAGCACATCAAAATAGGAAAGCCCACTCTCTAATTTGTTATTTTTTGTTATTTATTTTTATACTGGTTTAGGTATAAAGTTATAAATATACACCCGCTGGGGAAGCTCATAACTGAAATTAGATGTGACAAATAGAGATAATACAAAGGAAAGCAACTAAACAAAGTGGGAAAACAGAGCTCTGCTTCTAATTCCAGAGATTCTGCAACATGGGAATTCAGGGAATTTGCTGATCATAAGGAAGACTAGAAGAAGGCCCAAGTGCAAATTACAGTAGAAATGAAGGTGCAAAACTGAGATTAAGGACAGGACCAAAATTACTGGGAGAAGTATGCAAGAAATTTTTGTGTTCACAGTAACAAATTTATGGAAGGCCTTAAAAAGTAAGAATTAAAAAATACCCCAAATAATCTGTGATAAATTAAGACACAGGCAATTTAGAAGAGAAGGAACATACAAAGATTACTGGAACACAAAAATTATTTTAACCACATAACTTCAAATTTGCTTTTCAGAAGCAGGAAGAGAAAAACGAGAGGAAACCAAAGAGATCAGAAACTGAAACTAATACAGGCAAAAACTACCAGGGCATGGCCAGGGATACCAGTATTGAAAGGTGAGAAAACACAGAACAAACTAAAGTTAGCAAAAAGCTAGATAGGGAAGAGAAAAAAAAAAATGAATGATAATATAAATGAAAAAATGATGAGAGCTTTGGAGACAGAATAGCACAGAGGGTTACAAAAGAAGAGAAAGGAACTCAAAGGATCAAACTGGGTAAATGTACAAGGAAGTCCCCAGCACAGATGAACACTGTGCTCCAAATGGACTTCAAACTCCTGTCAGCAAGGTAACGTGACCTTTTCAGGGGACACGAGTTTCACTAGTTTGACTATAAAAGTAGGCAAGAAGCAGCTGTGCAAGCTCAGATAAAAGGCACCCAGAGCTACCAAAGCAGCAATAGAATTGATTACCTTTGTTCGAGCAAAGAGCAGCATGGCAAACATGGTAAAGAGAGACAAATGAACAGCCAGCAGTAGAACAACACTGTTGGAGAGAAAATATATCATGGGTTTTAATAGTAACTTTATCTTATTCTTAATAGCCTCTGCTAAAAATGCAAAATAAAGCCATATAAAGAAAAACAGGGGTATTTTTAAGAAGTTATATGGAGACAACAGGAGGAGAGGTGAGTTTCAATTCAAAATAAAAATCCCACTTGTGTGCCTCAGTTCTTCCCTTACTAGAGGGCTTACAAAAGCAGAATTAAAACCTCCCACTTGACTAGCACTAAAAAACTGTCACATATACAGTCATGCCACAGTCTAGAGATCCTTTACAGACTAAAGGGAATCAAAAAGTCACCACAGCCTCCACCCACAGTGACCTGATCTCACTGAGACTTAGCTACCCCACCCAGAAGGAAGCTGCTCAGATGCCCCACACCAGAACACAGACAATAATCTGCTTGCTGTGATTATTTCTGTTTTGTATCTGTTTCTGTAGCTGTTTATTTATATACATATATATATACACATATATATATGTTTCCTGTGCTGTTACCCACCTCGCCATTTCAGGCAATGTGCTGTTGATACTTTTTAAAGTTTTCTTCATCATGGAAGAATTCTGGAGAAGAAAGAAGGGGCGAAGGATTCTTCTTATTCTCACACTCTGCAAAAACCAACAGATCAGACACTGAGCTCCTGCAAGACTGGCAGCACAAGCACTTTTAATGCAAGTTTGTCAAAAAGCACTGACACACACTGACAAAGTCAGAGTAATAGGAAAAGAAGTGAGCTCTGCTCTTCTGAGCTCACAAAACACCAAAAGTGATTCCCCACCTCATTGAAATGATGAGAGGTTGCTTTAAAAACACACACTGACATTTCCATAGTCTCATCGGGCCACTAATTAGAAACAATCTAAGTTTATTGCTCACTAGGCATAATCTGGCAAGAGATGCTATTTCTGTATTTTCTGCCAAGGTCCATCTCAAGAAAGGGATTAACAGAGAGCTACTTTCCATAAAAACAAATAACACATTCTAAAAATAAGTGCTTGGTTTCAATTTTCAGGCTGTTTGTTTTATAACTAAAGGGCCTGCTTATTACTTAGCAATTTCTGTCTCTGACAAGTCTCCAACTGTAATTGCTTTTTTCCCCCACAACACTGCAGCAAATAATCTGTTTGATTCTTGCAGTCAAGACATTTGCAAGCCTTCAAGTTATTCCTGTTACTTATAGGCTACTTCAAGGGTTTCAGCATCCTGCATTTTAGGATCAATCTTCTGTGGGCCACACTTAGCAGCAAAGAAACATAAAAATCCCTTTCTTTATTGCTATTGTCTTGTTCATCCATCCCAGCAGCTCCTTCTGGCACCACTTTGTGTGGGAGGCTCCTGTTCAAACTACCAGTCCACTACCACACCTCAAGATTTTACAACATTTTATGATCATCTCTTTCTCAGTCACTTCCCAGCATTTCTACCACATTAGTATTTTCTTAACAAGGATTGCAAGTGCACAGCAATTGATTTAATGTAATCTATGGCAAGCAAAACCAACTGGGAGAGTGCATTATCACATCAAGGAGGGCACTTCTAGAACCATTTCACAAACCTCATGTGCCTCTCAGGACACAGCACAGCTTCAGGTAAGAAATCTGCTGTTAAACTATATAATTCCCTTTTTCTTATACATCACTACAGAGGCTTTGCCATTCAGTCAAGTTAAGAATATAATTCTCCAGCTGCACAACAAAATTGGTGCCAGGCAATGAGTTTTCCCTGCACTCTTTGACTGCTGAGAGACTAAAGAATGAGTGCTATTTAATTTTACCAACAAACACAAAATTTACATTAAGAATCAAGCAGAATTCTTTGCTAAGCTACATTACACCAAACTTTTTCTGTGTTTCAGTGCATTACCCAGCTTATTATCAAAGACCAAAGTGAACCATCTCACCCTCCTCTTTTAATTCTCCAATACACCACATACACCCTGCTGACTCTCCCTTTGCAGGTTCTTCTCCTCTGCCACTCTCCACAATTAAGCTGCTGATTATTTCTGCAGAAAGCGGTTCTTACCTCTTTGCAGAAAAAACTCAGTGACACAATCCAATCAGTAAGGGAAACAATTAATGTCAGTATATAAGCCATTAGCCACTTATTTTTCCAAAATTCTTTCCATCCAATTAAATAACTCTGGACAAGGAAAAAAAAAAGAACAAGCAAAATTTACTTTAATAATAAA
>JACBWW010000490.1:0-33651 GCA_020086605.1 Lanius collurio | reverse complement strand
AAATTTATACTGTAGCTTATATTTTTGCTGGAAGAAGAATGAAAGCTGAATTAAAATCAAACCAGTTTGTTACCTCTTACTTTTAATGGGCTATAAAATTTAATAGATGCCCTTTTAAAGGCAGTCTCCAATATCATATTGACCATAACATGAACATTGAGATGTCTATTTATCCTAAAGTTTAAAAGAAGTTCAGATTCACAATTCATTTAGAATCACAATATATTTTGTGTTGGAAGGGACCACCAGAGAGCCTCAAGTCCAGCTCTTAAGCCAATGGCCCCTACAGGGATCACCCTCACAATCTTGGTGTCATCAGCACCATGCTATGACTAACACCTTGTTCAATACCATTGTTTCTTTTTTCCCAATGAATTATCATGATTTATGTGTAGTACTTTTCTTGGTAAAATTGCTGTTCACGAGAGACTTGGTTGAGCTCAAAAAAGTACATTTAATTTATAACTGCACATTTCACTTGAAAAAGATTGATGCAGCCCAGTTCCACTAAATATGAACTGAGAGAATGAAACCTATTTTCTTCAAAAGTATTAGGAAAACACCAGGGAATATCATACACAGGACTGTAAACCCTTTCCTGTTGCGACAGATAAAGTTCCCTACCAAAAGAAGAGAAAATACAGAAGTTGTCCTGCTGTACTTACAAATGCACTCTCAAAAGCAGTGTATAACCATGTCAGTTTGGATGTTCAGTGTATATGCCATTTAGGTAGTGACTGTCTTCAGGAAATGTGTATTTTTGCCTGTTGGAAAGAATTGTACTAGAGCTGAGGTAGCAATGAAATAAGTTGGGTAACTCATTACTTTTGAGATGTCTTCTCCAAAGTTAACATATGAGAGATTCTATCTGGAAATAGTTCCTCTAGCTGTGGACTCATAACTTTTTTAAAAATAGATACTGGTCCCTGGTTAACACAGCTGAGCACAGATCATATCGTGGTTTTCATCTGAAACTGTCTGTGACAAGCACAATTCCTCTCTGTAGAAAAGAGGGAAAGGAAGAAAAGATGGAGAAACATAACCTTCTCATGCTTTGGTACAAAGAGGGAAATCCATGGGAGAGTGCACTATGGTACAAAAGCTAATTTTTACATTCCTGTTGATTGTGCATGTTCCTATTAATATTCCTTCATGTTTTGACTCAGCACTGCCTCAGGAGTGTAACTGAAAGTGAAGTAAAGAAGAGAATAACTTGTCTATGTCTTATAGGGCCTTCCCATCACCATGCCCTTATCCTACCCATGCATGTGCAATAAACTGTCTTGACAAATATAGATCTTCTTAGGCTAAAGTTTCCTCTATTGTTTTTTGTGAGGAGGTGCATTGCAGATAAATTCTGTGTATTTTCTTAATTCCCTAGGTAAAACTATTGGGGTTTTACTAGGAAAGAAGAATCTTAGCCTGTGACTGCTGTGAAAAACACTAGATTTTCCTTCCTAGATGTAAATTACCTTCCATTTCAAGAAGATAATTTCTCTATCTCTTGACTAAGTCTCTGCAGAAAACACAAGGTAATGAAATATAACATTTACATGGAAATTCTTAAACCACACTATATTAAATGGATGTTGCATGTATTTTGAGGTATTTGAGGTGATGCTAATAAATTCCAGCTTCATTTGCCATAGGACATTGATATAAAAACAAGCATATTGGTTTTGCTTGCAAAGAATTCTATTAAAGATAAATATAAATTTCCATTTGTTTTGGAGTTTGTGAGGCAAAAAATACAATCAATGAGAGTCATTAACAGCCTCGTAAGTACACAGTGCAGAACTGGATGGTTGGAAGTTGTGTTCAAATAGATTCAGAAGATGAGAAATTATGACAGTTCAAAATTTCACAGCTGAATTCAGCCAATATATCTTGAAAGAGCCTTCGCTTTCGATAAGAAGCACAGCTTTAAAGAGCTGCTTCAAGCATTTTAGAGGGGATTTTTTAAATGTATGAATTTAAAAACAGATATGCAATACTTTTTTCAGCTGCTCAGTTCTTGGATAAAATAGTGGCATCAGTGCTGAAGAGCAATTTATATTTAAGGACTACTGAAAAATTGAGGGGGGATGGGGTGTCCTTTACAGGGCTAGCCCTTCAGGTGAGTTAATATGGATCCCAATTTGAGGGAGAGATTTCTCTCCATACTAGAGTAAATAACAAAAGTCCGGATTTACTTTGATTCACAGCATCTGTCTCATGTACGTCTGCTACTAAGCTCCCTGCTTAGAGAGCAACTTTCTCTTTGGAGCTGTAAGCTCCTCCTATACATTATACACAATTTCAAGGTCCCTTCAGGAAGCTGTTACAGGATTGGAGACTCTGTGTGCTTGGGGGCATGTTAAGCCCCTTAAAAGTCAGGAGCCCAGCCTTTAGATTCAGCATGCTGTATACATATCCATCCTATGTCAGTGCTCAGACCCTGTCCCCCAGAGAGCTGTTGCCTGCTGGGCAGGACCAGGATCAGAGGCTGTGAGGTATTCAGCTCAAAGCAGCAGCCTGGAGCCTGGATGGAGTTCTGTGGGTCTAGTCTCTTCTAGCCATTTCAGCTCACAAATGAAAGCATTGCAGTGTCACTTCATGGCAGCAAGAAATCAGGATCTATTTGCATATTATCCCCCTGCCATGAAACCAAGCTGTCTAAAAGATTTTTAGGCTTTTTTTTTTCCCCTGACTATGAAAGTATTGAACGGCTTCCCATGTATTTTGCATTTATTCAATTAGTCAGATGGATTGTTTTGTTGGTTTGTTTTTCAGTCTGGTATTGTAGCTGGCTGTTTTTCTCACAACCTGGCTGCTAACAGACTCATGGTTCTGCTGGTTTAGCCAGGTGCTGGCTGATGTTGCCAACTGAAGCATCTCAGGGATAAAGCTATGCTTTTCAGAAGCGTGCTATTAATTCTGACTTCTGAGAATGTTCCCTTGGAGGCTTTAGCATCACTGCTTTCTCTATGAGCTAGTTGGCCTGGGTACAAATTGTCTCATTCTTTTGTCAATGTGATCTGAGAAATAGCATTTTCATTTTCCTCCCCTCTCTTATCTGCGTGTAATGACTTGGGTATTGTAGTTTTCCCCAGCCAGTTTACAGAACACATGATTGTGGCATAGTTGTGGTGTGATGACTTTTATGGGTTTCCAGCTGTTAGAACTTTTGAGGTAAATTGTCAGTACAAATTGCTGGTTTTCTGTGTTTGTACTTGATGGTTTTTCCTTGTGCATGCAACAGTATATTCTTACCTAAGCATTACTTTGTCAGGCTTTCAACATTTCAAGTATGATATGTAAGTGGACAAATATATTTTTATAACTTAGGAGATCAAAGTCTCTTTTAATGAAATAGCTTGCTCTGGGATTTAATCTCTCCTGTAAATACTGAAACAAATTATGACCTACTTATTTAGAGCAACTAATGAGATTTTGGCTTTTCATATTGTATTATCTGCATATCTCTTTATAATATGTCCTGAACTTTTCAAATACCGATTTGATTTTTTTTCTGTAAACCAGAAATCAGTTTTGTTTACTCAACTTCTTTCAAACAAACAAACAAACAAACAAAAAAAAACAAACAAAAAAACCCCCAAAAAAACTGAAAGGAAAAGATTTATGCAACCTCAAGCTAATTTCTCTTCTCATATTCTGTGAAAACCAACATAAGCTGTTTATTGAGGCCCATAAAGTCTCTCCTGCTCTGTTAAAACATGCTTTAAATGATGCCTAAAGATTTTTAGCTTTTACATATTTTCATATACTTGTAGCTTTGTACATTATTAATGCATGGTTGTAGGTAGCTTCTAGTACTTTTCCTACCCTTTTTCCCTACATTTTAGCACATTGCAGTGCTTTGTAATTCTTCCCTTCCTATGAAATAGTTCAGACATGGAAGAGCAGCTTAAGAACACATTATTACTGATGTCACTAATCTAACATTTAATTTCCTCACAGGTATTTCAGTCACACAAATGGAATCACATCACGACACTCAGCAAATTTATGTTTGAATCAAGAATCCCAGTACCCTAGTCTTACATTATTCTTCCTGTATTTTCAAACTGTATTAGTCCCATCTATTACTTCATCCCAACTAAGCAGGTTCAACTGAACTTCATATTCTGTAGCAGATTGATTTCTAGGTTATACCAGCTTAGTCAACATAACTTATCTAGATTTTTTTTAGTCTGGCAACAAAAGATAAAGAGTAAACAAAAATAAAAAATCATTAGACATTGTCCTGGTTCCGGCTAGGACAGGGTTAATTTTTGCAGTAACCAGAAGAGGTCATGGCTAGGATCTCAAGGTTATTGCATACCACCTCACTGTGACAGGAGTCCATCAGTATGAGAAATCTTCTTCTAGGTCATCAAATCTTATTATTTCAGACTCCATTTGTTTGCTATATTTTAAAAATTGTTTTAACAAAGACTAAGCAAGATTTACTATTGTTAGAGAGGCAAATTGGGCTTCTAAATCTCACTGATTTAGGCCTTTAAGCAGTACTTTCTGTACAAGATGCTCTCACCAGAGACCTGGTAGGCGTTGTGCCAGATTCTAAGTGAACAAGATAAATTTAATATTTACTCTATCATTTTTATATTTAAACTAAAGCAGATCCCGTGGTTCAAGAGGAAAACAATAAATAATAGTTTTGCAATTTGCGTGTGTATGTACAGAAATAAATCATCAGTTTTTGTGGCAAATTTCTGGAGTCACATTTTTTCTATGAATCAAAAACTATTTCCTTTAAATGCAATTTCAGATACTGTTTCTTTATAGTATATCTACTAGCTTACTCTTGACAAATTTATGTAATTTTTAGCAGTATCAGAATACAGTGTTTGGTCTATAAATCTACAAATTTGTTGACAAAAGCTCAGGTGTTTAATTTACTTGTGCAGATATTTCAAGTAATTTTGCTTTGTAATTTGTTTTACAAATTACTTGATTCAGAGGGGCAAAGAGTCTTCAAATGATCTGTGATAATGTTGTCTTAGATGTGCAATTGTATGGACATTTTTCCTGGCTAGGAGTGACTTGAGTGAAGCTGGTTATAAAATATTCCACTAAAAATGTTCTATGAAATTTGAAAAGTATAAAAATCAGTCAGTCAGATGTTAATGGATAACCATCCTGCTTCTTCACATCATGTGTGTATATGTGTTTCAGTGTTGGAAAGCCAGCAGGCTCTGAAAGGAGTGAACTACAGCAATATCCAGCAAGCAGACTGAGGACTTGAATGATGGCCTTCTGTCCTGCTTTGAGACAAACTTGGAGGAATGTCCAAAGTTGAAGGTCCTCTGATAGAAGGCAGGTTTTAGCCACCCCTCCCCAACGAGGTTCGGGAAAAAAAAGTTTTTCCTCCACGGAAAGTGAAAGGAAAAAACTTTATTCAACAGACACAATGCACAACGGAAAAAGAATAATAATGCTAAATAATAAAACCTCTCACTGGGGAGAGAAATTTGGTAAAATTTTAGAGTTCTTTCTTTGGACGTGGTCTCTCTCTCTTCTCTTCGGAGCTGGGTCGGTGTAGGGCCTGCTCCAGGCCAATGATGGAGGGTGTCCCATTGTGTTCTGGTATTGTTGAACAGTCCAGAAGAGGAGAAGCCAAAGTCCTGGGGAGAAAAAAAAAAAAAAAAAAATATTGCTCCATCTTTCTCCAGAGAAACAGCCAATAGATGGCTGAAAACCAGGAAAAGGGTGTTTCCTCTGTGTGTGCCACCGCAGAAGCACACAGAGAAGATAGAGTGACCTTAGAGAACAAACTGCTTTGAAAAGTTTGTCTGGCTTTTTTTCTTTCTCTTGCACCCAGTTTTAAAGACACAGAAAGGCACAGGATTCATGTCTGGGCATAGAGTGATGATAGGAGATACACATCATAAAGTCACCCCAAGACACCTTCCTGTCCTTTTTTTTCTCTTTGCTGTCTGGCTTCATATACACCAAATACAGACAAGAAAGCAGGAAATTGTCACATTACTTATTACCCTATGAATCCACATGTCCTACCATAATTGAATAAGTGACAGTGCCAGGTAGTAGAGTGGAGGTTGCTACAGGGATGGTTTTTGTGAGAAGCTGTCAGAAGCTTCTACCCTGTCCAGCAGAAGACTGGAAAACTGTAATTCTGACATTTTCTGGCTCCCAAATTTTCAGGGATAATTAGGAATTTTTATATAGTTTCCAAGTGCAGATAAAAAGGAGGTAATTATGTTCTAATTATATTCAATTACATGTTTGGTAATGGGAGCAAATTATTTGTAGTAACCAAACATGCATTCCAGCAGAAGAGGGAACCATGCTGGAGCAATTTGTGAAGAATTGCAGCCTGTGAGAAGGGCTCACATTGGAGAAGTTCATGGAGGAACTACACACTGGGGCAGAGGAAGAGTGTGAGCTGTCCTTGTCCCGAGGAAGAAGGAGTGTGTCAGAGACTGAAAATAGTTTATGCCTCAAATATTGATATAAAGTTTTGCTCATTATAAAGAAGCTACAGTGGAAGAAGCTTCCCTGAAGAGTGGAACTTTGAACTGAAAGTCAAACTGTTGATTAGATAAAGGGAAACCCATTGTTCAGTCATTTCAGGCTGAGGGAAAGGTGTGCATCCACAAAAGGCCAAGGCCATCAGCTGCAACTGTCCCTGGCTGAGTTTGGGGTGGGGGGAGAGCACAGCTCACAGAAGCCAGGGTTACACAGACACCCCCAGCTAAGGGGGAGGAGAAGGTTTTGGGTGCATGGTGCAGCCTCTGGTGAGAGGCAATGAACACCCATCCTCTGATTACACAAACTGGCCCAGCTGTGGAAGCCCCAACCCCACAGGGCACATCCATGGGACTTTCCCGTGAGAGGCTTGGCCCCACAGGACTGCACAAGGTGTAATAGACCCAGAGTCTGCTGTGAGAGACTGCATCCCCCAGGGGAACATGGCTCGACATGCCTGCCTAGCCTGAGCATATAAACCCATCAGAATCTGTGCCCTCTGGGGGGACCTTCACCCCCAAGAAGACCTGCTGGAGGGAATCAACAAGCATCCTTGGGATCCACACAATGGTGATATTTTCCTTATTCTGTCCCTGTCACTCTTTCTGTCCCCTCTACCTATTTTCTACTTCTTTCTTTCTTCTCCTCTCTCTTTCTCTCTCACTCTCTCTCTCATATTTACCATCAAATAAAACCCTTACTATTGTCACTATTGCGTATGGTCTTGTCTGCACCTTAATTTGGGCAGAGGCATTTCTAAGAACCTTAAAACTGGATCATAACAGAGTGGCAGAGACAAATGCAATGAACTGACCACAACCCCTTGTGCTGCTTGGTGAGAGGAGGTTGAGAAAATCAGGGGTGAAGTTGAGATCCAGAAGTAAGGAGAGGTTGGGGGAAGGTGTTCTTTAAGATTTGGGTTTATTTCTCATTACCCTACTCTGATTTCATTGGCAATAAAACTAATTTTCCTAAGTCATAAACCAGAGGTTGTAGTGAATTGGGGTGCTGCCAGAAGAGTGTTGTTCAGTCTATTCAGAAATGTCACTTATGGAATTTCAGAAACTGTTTTGTCCATGACAGTTGAGCAGTGCTTGGGTTCTGTGGATGTGAATTTGCTGTCTGGTGCTAGGAAAATTGCATAAACAAAGTGCCTGTAGCAAGTCACTGATGTCTTCTGTATCTCTGTTTATGGAACTTGGGTTCTGGAAAGCATGAAAAATTGAACTATTTTAGCACTCATGCTAGGAATATGAGAAGCCTCTTATGTTGTTGAGAACTTTTAAAAAATTAGGTGGCTCAAATGCATAGTCATTTTTAATGATTTTAGCATAAATTTTTCTATGCCCACTTCCAATATGTTAAATAGCATTAATAATGATCTCAAGAAATTTTTGTCTCAGATGGGAATTGTGGTGATAAATGATGTGATAGGAAAACCACAGCAAAGCCCACAACAAAATTAATATAATTAGGATAATGTGCAGTTAATAATGCATTGATCTACTCTGTGAATGAAAAAATAACCCCCAACACTAACAAGAAATCCCAATATTCCAGCACTGAATAGCTCCACAGTCAGTGAATACAAACCATCTCAGGAAATGAATTAATTGAGGGCAGTATGTGGGTGACAGTATTCAATTTCGGATGTGAAACTTACACCATAAAACATAAAGCACTTTAAGGTAGACTGTAATTCTGTCAGTTTCTGGCTCCCAAAATTTCAGGGTTAATTAGGAATTTTAATATAGGTTTCATGTGCTTATAAAAAGGAGATAGTTATGTTCTAATTATATTAAATCACATGTTTGGAAATGGGAGCAAATTACTTGTAGTAACCAAACATGTATTCCAGTTCTCAAAAGAGATAATGCAATATGTTCTTAACTCAGTGGAACACATATAATGTTCTGGCAAGATTTTCCAAATAGATTTATAGTTAAGAAAATGAGATGAGAATCTAAGACATTTTGAGTCATTACTAATGCTTTATAATTCAGTATTCTTTGCTTAAAAACAATGAAACATCCTTTTGAAAGATACAGCAGAGCAGCTCCTTTGGATTTTTTGTTTTAAACAATAGCTCACTAGCAAGTACATTTTCATCTACAATAATGTTAATAGGTAGAATTTTGTATAACTAGATGACAAGCCCTTGTGTCTGAAAATATTTACTTTGTGTAAAAATATATTGATATATGGAGAATTCATCTGAAGAATGTAATTATATTCACTTATTGCTTGCTCTTCATTCTAAGATATGTTTGTTTTCTAGATTTTTTTTTCTAAAGTCTTCATCAGGGAATTGAATTTCTTTAATCAGTTTGTTCTCCATCTGACATGATAATATATTTTAATTTAAAATTATTTAATTTGTTGATTTTCTACAGTACTATGCTGTGAGGAAGACAAAATTTAGAAAATCTTTGCAGACTAACATAATATTTCATCCATTGTCCTGCTCTTGTGTAAAGAACAGACAAGTCTTTAAATTGTGATTTAAATGGAAAATCTATTGTTCTTTTATAATTTAAAGGCTAATTTTATTTATGTGAAGGGATATTCCAGAAGTATACACTTAGGGTGTCACTGATTCTTGAACGTGTTGCGTCATCCAAGAGGGAAAAAGGGACAAAATGGGGATTCGCTAATTGAGAAGTCCTTCAAAATCCTCTGAATGAGGATGATGAAGAGATAAAGTCTGAGAGTCCAGTCACGGTCCTCTGCTGGAGCTGGTGGTATGTTCGAACACTGAAAATAAATTTTAATAGAAATTTAACCAGGTCCAAGAAACCTTGGTGCTGGCCCAAGTTTGACATACTGCCTGTAAACTCCTATCCCAGGAAACAGTATCGATGCCAGTGGATTGGCATTTAGTATGTCATGACTACTCATAACCTCTGTGATATTGTGGGCATTTTGGTGGTGTGGTTTTTGTCCAAGCAGTTTTGAGACACACACATGGCCCACAGAAGTGTCTCCATTTCAGCCCTTTTAAAATGTACGTAAAACTTCTTAAACAGTTTTTAAATATGGTTAAATGTACTTTTATTTTTTTTTACTTGTGACAGCTAAGAATTTTTTTAATGTAACTCCTATTCGTTCTGAATTTCCTATCCTACATGAGATGCTAATGGTTGTTCCCATATACTAATTAATTTCTTCTTTAGATGGCAGGCCATTTTTTAAAAATTATGAAGAACATTGTAGATATTCTATATACAAATTAAATATTTGTATACAGTTTTGGCTTAAAGAGTTCTTATTCCTTCTCTTAGTATTTTTAAATAAATGTTGCTGTCTGTCAATGAATAAAAATTGATGAATTACATTTTTTACTTTTGTTATTCACAGCAGTTCAGGTATAAAGGCAAAATTTCAATGTCTCTTTTTTCCTAATCTTGAATCTACTTAGAGATTAATCTTGTACCTAAGTAATGCTAAGTTATCAATCATAGTTAGTCATGCTGCTAAATGTCAAAGGCAAAGGAACACACTGTGCAGTGACTGAACTCTTGTTCTAAAGAAAAAAATATTCTATTTCTGTAATGAAAAACTGTTTTAAGTTTTAAATGATGTTTAACTGAAAAATGCTACACAGTTAAATTCCATGTTGTGTTGTTGAAAAAGCTTATTTAAAAAACAATTGAACATTTTTCAGTTGTACTCCCAGTCTGACAAAGAGGAAAACAATCTGCTACCTAATGAGAGAAGGGCATTAAAATAGGAGACTACTAAGAGTGATGATTCAAAGAGGCTGTCAGTGAAATAACAGATGAAGAGACAGAAGAGTGTAAGGCCAGAGGATAAAATATTTCAAGGTTTCTTCAGCTGTAACACAATCAAAGATGTTGGAAACTTTCATGCTTCCCTTCCACTCCCTCTCCTCATGCTGGCATATGTCTGATTAATGCAGCTAATACAGTGTTTAATGTTTAAAATAAATGTTCTCAGGCACTTGTACTTCCTGCTGTCCAGGATCTAGCAGAAACATTAACTGAATTACACATAGAATTAGGAAGGAAGACTCTGAAAAGCATAGTGCTTTCTTGGTACCACTGAGAAAATACTGCTGTTCACGTTACTTTCCTCCTGTCTACTGTGTTTTGTTACTGCTGAAACCTCTCTGCATGAGTACTCAAAATAACAGGTAATACTTTCAAGTGTGGAAAGCTTCAGTAATTTTATGATCTTTCTGTACCATATTCTTCAGAGGGTACATCTTCACATTGATATTTGTTAATTCCAAACTTTTTCAGTGTGTTCAGGATGTTGGGAACAGTCATTATGGTGTCATTTTGAGTCATCAAATTAAGTGCTCTAAGTGATGTTAGAAGCACAGCCCAACCCTCCTCTCTCCCTGACACTTTACGAGGTCACAAGCACACACAGACAGACAGGTCTCTCCAGTGCCACCATGGACTCTCTGTCTGCCTGGCACACCTGCCCAGATCGTGGCTCCTTACCTGCTTCACAGTCCCTGACTCACCAGCTGGTCCAGCTCAATGCTCACTGGTAAATTTATCTCTCATGAGCTCCACATTCTCAAGTCCTCTGCAGCACATGGACTTCCTGTTGACCTATTACCCTGGCCTAAAACTAAGGATCCCTTACTTGCTGTGGAGTCCAGTTTAAAATTTGAGTGGAAGTTGTCCAGACACAAGCCCACAGACGTGCACACTCAACTGCTTGAGTAAGAGACAAACACTTAGCCCCCAGCAGCTGGCAGCAGGGACACAGGATGTGCCTCTGGTCCTGCTCCAGCTGCCCATGCAGGAACCCTCACTCACACCAGTCCTCCCTGAAGCAGGATTTGGGGACACATGCTCCATTCCAGCCCCTGCAGCTGGAAGTTAAAGATCCCAGCTCATTTCAGTCGCTGTTGCTAAGACCCCGCTTGCTGCAGTAGCTGACACCATAGGCCAGGGGTGCCTATACCCCAGCCTGGGTCCAATACCTGACACCCAGTCCTCTCAGGGTCCCCCAGATGGCATGCAGGGCACACATACACATGGGATAGAGATGTACATCATGCAGTGAGAGAACTGAGAAAAGAATTAATGAGGTTATAGGACAGAGTGGTGATCAGGTGCACGGACAAGTGTACTGACTTGTCTCATCCTACATGAAGCTGGCCCCTTTTATACTCTTTTCTGTCTACTCCCCATCCCAGATTCCCTTCACTTGCAGATTGATTCATCAGTTGGCATAGTCCCCCTGCCCTCCCCACTTGCAGTATCCTCTTTGCCTCCTTACCAGTTGCAAAGACTCAGATTGCCTGCAGTTTCTTGTTATCCCATCAATTAGTGTGAATGAACAGGTACATTTCTGTTTATTGTTTTCATTAAGGGTAATTGTTCAGGTTTTATATCTCTGTTTGTCTCTCTCCTTCATCATCCCAATTTTGCAAGGTCATTAGTCAGACAATCATACTGAAGAAAAACAAAACCTTCTCACCTCCACACTAATTAGTGTTATAGGTTTGGTTTATTCTTATCATGATTTCCCTTATCAATTGTCACTCAGGTTTTCCTCTATAAATTCTTTTTTATGGCTCCTTTGTCCAGATGTCCTTAAAGGGGCAGATATTATCCTCCCACATACTCTTGCAGATTGTTTATTTATTAGTAAAATGATTTTACATATAAATTCTCATTTACTGCAAGATTTTATAACAATGTGTTAAAGATGTCTAAACAGCTCTTCCTTTGGACCTCAAGATTTGGTTTGTTCAGTGCATCTATTCAGGCTAGACATGAAATTCTTTGCAACCATTTTGGGTATATATATACATATAATTAATACAAAATGTTGTCAGTGATATATTGATTATGAGAATACAGGTCACTCTGGCTTATGTTTTCCTTTTTGCCATGGGGTAAGTCTATAATTATGTTTGTAGAATTAGTCCATGTTTATGAAATGTTTCTGAAATCAGGCTGTGCCAGGTGTCTTTGACCACAGACACTGAAAGATGTAAAGGTTGCAAATTTGTGCGTCATTTACAAAACAAAGAAATTTTATACTTTCATGCATAAAACAGTAGTTGCATTCTGGGCTACAAGATTAATGGGTACAAAAGTGCTACGGAAGACTACTCAGCATCCATATTGTGGGCTACAAAACTGAAAGATAACACTGAGTGAGAAGATAAAAAGATCTCTTAGCCTGATAATGCTTGATTTAATTCCACCTTTTGAAGAATGTCAGAAAAACTGCCACACTGAAAATGCTGCCTGACAATTTAATCACTGATATCTAAAGAATCTACAATTACTTTTTTTGTGTGCAGCTCAAGAAAAGTGTTTATCTTGCTGAGGTAATGAGAGAGACTTGAATAAGATGAGATCACAAATTTAGTTAAAGAAAACAAAACAAAATACATCCCCCAAGAAAGAACAACTCAAAAAACCCCAACCAACCAATCAAAAAAACCCCAACACACAAAGAAACAGGCACCAAGAAACAAAGAACCAGAAATTTTTAAAAGTTTCAGAGATTGTAGAAGACAGATAATTATTTACTCCCTGTTCCTCAGAAATAAAAGATAAAATCATCACCTCCTTTACCTAGACTTTTGTCTCCTCTCAACTGAATTTAACCTGCCTTTTTGACCTGTTCAAAGAGTAGACAAATAGGTGGAAAGAACAGACACCTCCCAGCTTGCTGTGAAGTCTTCCTGCTCTGTACACAGTGGACACCTTTGTCCATGCCCTTGTTCTGTGTGAATGTGTGGTGCATTTTTCCATCCATCTCTTCTCTCCTTGATGCCTTTGCCTGAGGTATGCATGTGCTGGTTTGGCCAAATTTAGAAATACATACTCTGAGAGAAAGGCAGGTTACAAACAACCCCTTCCCTACCAGGTTCAGGAAAAAATATTTTCCTCAAAGGAAAGTGAAAGAGATAAAAATTATTTACTTAACAAACACACAGGAAAAGGATAATAATGCTAAATAATAAAATCTCTCACTGTGGAGAATAACCTGGGAAAATGTTAGTCTTCCCTTAGGTCTCCGTCCTCCTCGGAGCTGGGATGGGGTGGGTTCTCCTCCAGGGGCCAGGGCTTTGGTGGAGAACAGTCCTGATGTGTTCTGATGTTGAAACAGTCCAGCAGAGAAAGGGGAAAATCCGAAATTCCAGGGAATTTTGTCTGTCTGTCTCCAGAGAAAAAGGGAGCCAAACAAAACTGGCTGAGCAAGCAAGCAGGGTGCTTCCTCTGCTCTCCTCTCCCCAGCAGCAGCAGCAGTAGAAGAAAAAAAAAAAACCCAGAGAAGTGTGGTAATCTCTGTCTGTGTTATCTCTGTGTATATGTACTTGAAAAGCACTGCTTTGAGAAGTCAGATGAGTTTTCTCTCCCCCCATGTCAGTCTCAGTTTAAAGGCATGGAAAGGCATAAAAATTAATTTCTGGGCATGGAGCAGTGATAGGGAATACAACATGAAGTCACCCCAAGACAATGCAAAAGCAGGACATGATGATTGCTTCATAAAACATGAAGAGGAATTGCCTGGTTATATCCAAACAGCTCTACGTACTTGCTGAGTATGTTCCGTGTGCTCTTTTCTTTCACTGACTCTATTTATGAATACGGGAAGCAAAACTATGTTCCAGATATCACGAGTATTTGGATAGTAATCTAATTCTCTGTGTTTAAGTAAAATCTAAGACTAAATTCACTGGCCCCAGGTACCCCATGGCCAGATGTTTCAGACCTTGAATTACAGATTGGAATAGGTAATTTGCTTACTGGAGTCCTGGACATGTTACAGCTGGAGTTACATGATCATCTAATTGACAAAAAAGGAAGTCAGTTTGTTTTTCAGGGGGCAAAAATTGTCTTTACACCTCAAGATTCTTTGGTTTCATGGAAGTCTTCATCTCACGCTGCACTTTGTTCTGTTTTGTTTCCATTTGACTAATCAAGATAATGAAAGAGGCAAGACATATAATTTGTGGGATAAATATGATTAAGTAACACATTAATAAAATTCTTTGGTGCTATATCCAAATCCAATTTTTCTCAGTAGATTCCTGTTTGTCTAAAGGAAATGAAGCCTAGAGAGATAAGTTTTTTTCAATACACTACAGCGAATAATTTAATTTTATCAGGCTTTCATACTGCCACTAATAACATTGCCTGAAAAAAATGCCTTTTCCTTTCAGAAAGCATGGAAAGGCTTGGGTGGATGGTGGCTTCAATGCAATCTGCCTAAGTTAAAAAAAACAAAGAAAGAAAAGAAGGTGGTATCTGCTTTTGCTTGTTAAAAACCAATGTATTGTACTAACATTTCAGAAAAATATTCTGTTGAAAGAGCTTACTCTATTATTTTCTGGCTGTGTACAACAACAGTAATAAACTCTGTCAAATGTTTCATTGCTCTGATGCGAGATAAGAGGAAAAAAGCCTATAGGTAAGAATTAGGTCTTAAGAGTTTTTTCTCTTGACTTTAAAAAAGCTTGGGACATGGTCTCCTACAGCAGACTGTGTTGGGAAGTAACAGTCAGTTATTCTCAGGGAGAAATAGAGAATGAATGTTTGGACTGTGGTTGGTGACTGGTTCTTTGCTTGGAGGTCAGTAACAACTGGAGCACCTCTGGAGTGTCTCCTTGGAGTTGGCCTGTTTCTTATCTCTATCAGTGACCTGTAGGAGGAAGCAGAAGGTACCCTGGTACATTTCCCAAATCTAAGGATGACAACAAACGAGGGGCAGCAGTTGACAAGCCTGGGGGCAGCGCTGCTGTACAGAATGTCCTGGGCAGGCTGGAGAAACAGGCCAACAGACACCTTGTAAAGTTGAGCAAGAACAACACAGGCCATCACAGCCACTTTTGTGAATGTATATATAGACAAGAAAAGGTGATTAGGAGGACAGAGTCAGGCTCATTCTTGTGGGCAGGAGGTTAGACTGGAGACCTCCCAAAGTTTACCCGATCAGCCTGGATTATTTTATGATTTTATGAGCTCCAAAAGCACATTGTGACACTAGGTATTTGGATTTTAGGAAATCAGTATTTTTAGGCAAATTTCTGTGCATGACCTCTTGAGTTTAATACATGAATTATAGAATTTCCGTTTTCAACAATAGGTCGGAAGTTTATTTCTGTGGGGTTTTTATAGAGTGATGAATTTCACTTACATAATCACCTTGCCTTCTCTGTCATGTATATCACACCAAATCTTGATATGTGTGGGAATTTATACCTATACTTTTGCACTGTTTAATTTTTTTTATATGTGTTATTTTTTGTCTGTTGCCCATTGACATCAGAACAATGACAAAGAATTTTTTTATAATTTTAAATAGGAGCCTATCAGTAGGGGTATTTTAATTAAGTAGGGGTATGTAATGACCAGGTACTTTCGTCCTTTATCTTAAAAAAGACCAACTCTTCTCCTTAATAATGACAAAACCATGATTGATTTCTGACAAGAGAAAAAAATGATTCATTACTTTCTCTGCAATGAGTTTTCCTTTGAACTAGAAACTTCTTTAATATAGATGAGAACTGTTCTACTGAAGCTTTAAGATAATAACCCTAATTAGGATTCATTTGAATTTTTAGTGCCTACAGTTTGAATAAGGATGTAAATGAAAGAAATATTTTTCATATTTTTTAAGGGTACAAGTATGTGTGTGACAAAAAAAGAATACATTTTCTTTATTTCAGGACATTTTTTCTTTCATTTAAAAAAAAATGATTTAGATTAGTTTGAAAGGATTTAAATGTGCTGTTTAAAGAATTTAAAAAATATATTTGTCATACTAGCCCTGTAAAGCAACATGCCTTCAAAAATTTAAACAACAAAAAGCGTTATGCAATACTCAGTATTGGTGATGTAGCAATTCAAACTGATAATAGAACTAGAATAGAAAATGTACAGATTTGTTTGTGATTCAAGTAAGTGAGTGCTTTAGTTCACTGGAAAAGAATTCTGTAAGCATGTGGGCATCTTGTCCGTTACCTTTCCTTGAAAAAACAAAATGATGTAACTTGGTGATTGATGGTGTGCGACAGCTTGTGCTTAGTGAAAAAAAATAAGGTAATTTAAAAATTAAATTTATAAAATTTATCAAGTACTGAATTCATCAGCACACCATGTTGCCAAAGTCTTTTCCTAGCATCCAGAGAGCAAAAAGCCAGGAAACCCAACACTCTTTCCTAAACAAAATGCTTGGAAGCCCTGAAACTTGTTCTGCTTTTACATGATTAGCACAAGCCAATAAACTAATGAATTGCTACTTTAAAGCCTTGCTCGCTCTTGTTCACTCCTTTCTCCCTCTCCTTTTCTTCCTCATGCCCGTCCCTCTCTTTTACTCTCCTCTCCTTTTTGAGTTCACACATAGTCCTGTGTCAGCTCTAGCAATTGTGTAGCCATCTCATGAGATCAGCTGGATGTTTCATCAGTTGGTCTGATGGAAACTAATATTCCTTTCTGGTACTATCAGAGCTTCAGGGGGAGTCTGACTACAGTTTTGCCGTGGTTTACTCCCATCTATGGACACTTTTCCTGGAAAAATTAAGTAGAAGCAAATGTAATCTTAGAAACAAGGAGTTTCACCACACCATTATCAGCATGAGGCAAGAAATGCAGGGCTGGTTAAAGAAAGAAAAGAGCAACAGAAGAACTATTAAGGTTTGTGTTTTGGTTTTTTTTTCAAGCCAGATATTGTTCTCTGTCAGAAAAAAAAATGAAATTCACATACACACAGAGGGAAGTGATATTAGATATTCTAGCACAGATTGAAAAATATTTTTTACTCTGGGTAAGCATCAGATGTAGACTATAGTATGGATCTCATTAAAGCAGTGTAATTCATTTACACAGTCTCATGGTGCAAAAATTTGGCTTTATTTGGGAGGATATTGTCAGTTTTCATCAATGTGGGTTTATTAGAGGAATAGAGTTCAGGGCTGAGGATGCTAGTTAAGGCTGCTGCAAATCAAGTAATTTTTGTTGACTGCAAAGACACAATTTTGCATCATCTTTGTAAACAACTCCTGTTCCTGCTAAAAACTCTTATCTCAAAATAAGATATTACAAAAACAAAGAAAGAAAGAAAAAAAAAACCACTGATGATTTATAACTCCACCACAAACCAATTTAATTAAATTGTAATGCTCTTTATTTTTAATCTAATTTTGTTATGATCTCCCACTTCATTTCTGATGATTTTAAGTAAGCACTTTTGGGTTTTTTTCTTTGTCCATTTCCTGTAGTCCTTCCATTTTTTTTTTTTTTAATATGGAGGATTTTTTTTTTTGTTGACTGTTGCATTGCTGGAAGAGTGTCCCAAATAATTTAATTACTGTCCAGTATAATACTGTAAAATTTAGCTTTCAGTTAGTCATCAGGGTCAAACATTGTCCTCTTGAGCACAAAGAATAAAATTCAATATTTTAATCTCTTTATTAAAAGATTCTCTTGGGTTACAGAAGCAGATTAAAAATTATGCCATCAAAGGTGGTGAGCCTGCCAAATGTACCCTTGTAACTAATTCTAAAAGGCTGGGAATATTTTCAGCATGTTAGGGAATAAAATGAAAGGTGGAGATATCATACTAGAAAGCTGCATGAGCTGGCATCACTGTAAATGCAAATAATCCTAATTTTATTCCAGAAAGATACCTTTGTATATTAAATTTGCTTTCAGTGTATTTTTTTAAATGCTCTTGTAAGAATTGTTTGTTCTGCTCACATCTAGTCCTTAAAACATGCTCATTAGGTGAATATTTGATGGTAATTAAGGAAGAAATGTTGTCATATTCACTGTCTAATATCAAAACACATGACTGCCGTATTAAGATGTTCCTACTCTGGATCTAGTATTATGCAGGCAAAACATGATTGTAGCATCCAAAAACCCCCCAAAACCAACCTAACAAATAACCCCAACCAAATAACGAAACCAAAAGCCACAAAAAGCTTAGAGGTGGATCAGGTACTCATTGCAAACTGCAATTTATACTGTTATACAGTTGAATTTCACACCTCTTCCCTTACACAGTATGCTTAATTTTTCTACAATTTTGTTTCTTCATTCTAATATTGTATACCTGAGATGTCTTCCTTCCTTCTTGTTTTCTTTCTCTCTCTCTCTCATTCTTTGTCTTTGTTTGGTTTGTTGGTTTGATTTTCTTGCCAGGCAGGTGGATGGGCATGACAGGTCCAAGTCTTCATAGGTGATACTTGGAAAATAGAATTGTAGTAGAGAATGGAATGGAGTTTGGTCCACAGTTTTCAAAATCTAATAGCTACGGGCATCCAGTTTCTCCAGACGTTACTGATCATCTAATCTTTAGTTCTGTGGGAAAACTAATGCAATCATGGGATATGAAAGTGTAGGACTTGTAAAATATTCCTGCTTTGAGTATCATTTTAATATATGCTGAGTTATCCTAGATAGGGAAAAAAATATTGGTGAATAAACTTTTCATTTCTGTTTTGTGATAAACATAGCAGTAAATGTATTTTTTGAAATGGCTGGGAGGTTGAGAGAGGGTAGTTATAGCTACACATAAAATAATATTCAGTTAGTAATATATTTTGGCTCCATTGTTACAAATTAGATTTCACAACCAATATAGAGTGTATAAAGAACTGTGAAAAGCAATTTTTATTTTGTGCTTATATATATTTCTCTTCCTATTTTTTCCCAAGGAGTATATTTAGCTTTCTTTATCACTGTCTGTAGAAATTATTTAATCCTTCACAAGAAAGAATGGTAGAAGTGAGATGTTATACTGTAACCAATAAATCACACATCATTGACTTTTTTTGTAATTTAGAGGAGGACCATGGCTCAGAAAGAGCTTTTCGTATGACATACTTTGTAATAAAAAACAGTTTGTAAAATTTGCTGTAACGAAGTTTTAGAAAAAAAGTTCAATGTCATTTAAAATTGTTTGAATACTTTTTTGTTGTTTCACACACTATTGTGAGATATAGAAATATTCACTGAAAACTTTTAAAATATTTGAGATTTGTGGCAATACCTCTGAAAACTAGAATATTGTTACCGTGTATACCCAGATCTGAATTCTTTTTCTGCCATCAGTGGGTACCATATCCTGCAACAAGTCAGTGTAAGAAGAGCATCTCCTGTGGTTTATTTTAGCTGGATGTGATTTCATACTTCTTTTAAGATTAAAAAGTATAAACTGTAGACACTTTTTTTGGCTCTGCCCAATTTTCAGATTTTTAAGTCTTGGATCTTTTCAGTGAG
Organism: Lanius collurio; assembly: GCA_020086605.1. Classification (NCBI taxonomy): domain Eukaryota; kingdom Metazoa; phylum Chordata; class Aves; order Passeriformes; family Laniidae; genus Lanius; species Lanius collurio. The sequence continues at coordinate 13,930 of JACBWW010000490.1, read as the reverse complement.
GTCAGATACAAAAATTGTAAACTCCTGTGCCACAGTGGAATTTGGAATACTAGTATAGCTTTTGTTCTTTTTCTTCACCTAACCTTTTTGCTCTTTGAACAAGTTATCCCTTTTATTTTTGTACTACAGAAATATTTACTAACAGAGAAAAATTCTGCCTTCAAACACATGTAGAAAGTTTCATTCACATCAAAAGAATGTTCTTCTCTATCTATGTGGTAACCTCGAGGTCCTCATTTTGGAGAAAGAAAATAGTGAAACGTATTTGCTTTCAACGGGGTAAATAGGTGTCCTGAGTATCAAGTTTGAGCAAGTATTTAAAATATTGCAGCAAAAAAGTTTTAATGTATTATAATTTTTCAAATCTCAACAGTTTTGCATTTAATGGCGGAATATATATTTAATTACAGTATAAAAAAATTATTTGCATATCAAAATATAATTAGTGTCTGAACCACAAATTCCACCTGCAGCTGAGACCTTATCCATGCTTTGAAATTGACTACTTGAAGTATCAGGTATTCCTTTATCTGCAGTATTAATGATGGCTCACATTTTCTTCTCTCTGTGACTGCAATGTATAGTAATATACACTGCACAATACTTAGTGATGCATGCAAACTATAGGAAGTCATTCTATGAAATGGGATTATTTTGATGGGGAGACAGCTGGTAGAAACAGAGAGGCATAGGTAAGCAGAAGAGAAAATTATGAGTACATAAGATTTTTCAATGACTTCCTGTTATCTCATTGTCCCACTTAGACTGAATTGATTAGCAACAGTAAGTACACCAACACTGCTTTTAGCCTTCTGTTACGCCAAGCTCTGTTGACACACAAAAATAAAACAAGGTGGGAGATTATTCTCTAGCCTTAAGGCCAAACTATACAACTTATGCTTGGATTTTCTCTTGGCTATTTGGTATGTCAGCTGCCTTAAGATGTGTGAATATAATCGTTGTTTATATTCTTTTCTTTTTTCAGAATACCTGAAATAGAGTGAAAATGGAATCACAGGCTACTTTCATACCAAGAAATGGACCGTACATATTAAAATCCTCAATGTGTGGCAATTGAGCAAACATAGTTCTCAGCAAGTGATGTAGAAGTCTGGAAATTCAAGAGTAAATTTGAGTTTTATTGAGCAGACAAGTTTAAACTACGTTGAAAGTTTCAGTTATTCGTATATTATGGCTCACTTGATGACTCAAGTGACATAGATTGAGGTCTGAGATTGTGAAAGTACCATTTTTACTTCCTGAGCCCATCCAATCCTTGGAGAGCTTCTGTTGATTTTCTTGTTATTAAGTTTCATCTCAGAGAATAAAAGTTCTATTTAAAAAGAGGTCATGAGAAACAAAACAACCAAAAAGCTATCATGGATTTTAAAAAATGCCTATAAGCCCTCTGTCAAACTGCACGAACTTGGTACTTATGCACATCCTTATTTACAACAGTTCCGTACCCACAGAAACAATTCTTATGTGTATGGATTTTTCCACAACAAGTTTATTCAGTCAAGCCTGAGTCACTGAATTTAAAGCAATATCTTTTTTTTTCTGCTGCTCTGAAAATGAACATAGATATTACTTTAAAAAATAGTAACTGTGTCCTCCACACTTGTTAAAAAACAAAGTATAATTTATTATTTTTTTACATTGTCATTTATCTCAGTTGTATATACATGCTTTTAAAAAGTTATTTCTATGCCTACATATTTTTTATGGGGTTTCTAATTCTCACAATGCTTTAAAATTAAGGTAAAAATAAATTCAGTAGAAAATATTAGGAAAACCTCTAAAATATTTGACTGAGCTATATAAAATTATTCTGCCAAACAGAAGGTGACTCTCTAAAAAAGAGGATAGCAATTCTTTTTCTATATTAACATCAAGAATTCTTCTCTAATCTAATCCTACCTAATATTATTCTTTTTGAAATGTATTATTCTGAAGATTTCCTCATCAATGTGTTTATGTATCCTTCCTAACAGTCTTCTACAGCATTACAAATGTGTAAGGCTTCCAAAATCAAAAGAGTTTTAGGAAAATTATAATTCAGAAACTGAAATATAATGCATACGCAAATGTAAAAGGATAGAGAGTATGCAAAAATGAAGCTTCATTTTTAAAGGGAAGGAATGATAACCACCCAAAAGGAGATAAAAATGGATTTACAGTTCCAATCACTTCTGCAAATCCTTGATTTTACCCTCATCTAAATATGAAGGATGAAAATACAGTATAGCTTCATAGTCATGGTTAAATCACAGGATACAGTAGACTGTTCACTGATCAATATTCGTGTTGAAATTAATATTTTTGTTATTAAGCTAATTGAATCAAAACTCAATGTGCAATAGAACTTAATGTCTGAATATGATTTTTCTACCAGTTCTTTGTCTATATGAGAATCATTGTAGGAGAAAAGACTCCATATCTTAGAGCTCTAAAACCAGGAAGACAATTATTCATTTCTGAGAATGAAGTTTTTTCATCAAAGAAAATACAATGGTCTTTTTCTCTTTTCGAGTCCTTTCTTTGTTTGTTTCCAATTTTTCTTCTGGATATTTTGGACATTTTACAGGGTTGCTAGACATAGAAAACAAAGCAACTTGTGTGAACATTATTAGTCCATGTGCACTGAAGTAATGAGCTTATTACTTTTGAGATATCCTTACATTTTATCGACATAATGTACAGAGTCGATAGTAAATAACTTTTGGTCTGTGACAGTAAATAAAAATATTAGTTAAGAAGACAAGTGCTTCAATGTGGTTATTTTGAAAACCTGTTTCCAATCTTTTGAAGTATGCTTCCCTCTTGTATCATGACCCCCACATTACAAGAGCTCATTAAAAATCAGACCTAACAAGACCAAAAGGGAAAAAACCAGCAAAACCTCCCAAACAAAACCTAACCAAACCACACCAAACTAAAAAAAACAACCCAAAACAGAACAGAAAGCAAAAGCAAAATTAAACCCAAACACCAAACCAGACCTATTTATTTTAGTCCGCTAACCAATGTATAAACAGTAAAAATGTGCGTGGTTGGAGCCTGAGTTACAAACTCTGTTTTTCTGAGCATTTGCAAACTGTGTGTACTAGTTTGAAAGCAAACCAGTGAGAGACCTGATATCAAAATTGGGAGAACTACAGTTTAATAGGTAAATTTAAAATAAATGCAGTAGTACAGAAACATTGACAGAGTCAGGGTACAACCTGACACCCTGCCGGGCAGGGTGGTGGTAGCAGCCCAATTAAACAGTGGCTGCAGTCCTCCTGAGGAGACAGATGTGATTCTGTTGAAGCAGTGATCCTGTAGAAGGGTCTGGTCCTCCTCTGAATGTCCAGTGGTGGTTATGTAGCTCCTGTCCTCTGGGAATCCAGTAGGTGAGGGCTGACTGTGGTGTTCCAAACCTCAGATTGTATCCAGGTAGGAATGCTTGGTTCCTCCCCCTGGGTGGAGCATCTCACAATGGGATGATGTAATTTTATGAGCCATGCAGTGAGGCTGGATGTCCCATTAGCAGAGATAGAGGAATGATCAGGCATGTGTCATGTCAGAGATAAAGAACACTGCCCCACCTGGTTTTAACAGCTGGTGATCGAATACATACTTTTGGTTACATCTTACATTGTAACCTAAGACACTCTGCAGGCCCAATAGTGTTTTGGAGAGAATTCTGCACTCTGTCCCACTGTTTTAAAATCATGTAGATCTATCTGGTTTACTTTTTCTCATAAGAGCCTGTGAAAATCCTGTTATATTGATATTTGTTTCACAGAATGACCCCTTGAAAGGTTTAAACTAACTTTACTTCTGTACTGAGTTCTGTGATATAAGCCCATTAGTCATTTTTCATATATGTGTTGCACATCTTTTTTATTTTTGATAGGCAAAATTAGCCATCGAAGAAACAATGTTTCCTGTCCTCAGGAACATGGTGGGAACACTTTATCTGTCAAATTATATTTTCATATGGATTCTTCTTTTCTGAACAGCTTGACATGAGAAGATTAAGGTATAAAATCTCCTTTATCTCTCATCTCTGAGAAATGTCATTCCTTGTACATGCCAGAAATATTTCCAATACTGCAGTTATTTGTATTTGCCAACCCTAATGTAAAAAATATGACAGAAATCCAGAAATTACATCTATTTGTTAGCAACCTGACTTTTTCTGTTGTTGTGACTTACATATTTTATGTATATATACGTATATATCTCTGTATGTAATCAGCCACAATAATGGTAAGCTTAAAAGAGACCAACAACTCCAATGTGTCACGAATTAAAAAAGTGCTGCAAACCAACAGTAGTAGAATATACCAACAAAACTAGAATAGACTGAGGAATGGACTACTGATATAGTTTCCTCACATATGTTCCACCAACATACCTTAACAAAACCAGAAGAAAAACTCTCATGTCTTTTTTTTTTTTTTTTTTTTTTTCTGGTGAAATGTCTGTATTCTTATTATTCTTCAAAGTGTTAAATCCTAGCTTCTTTTTCTCATTTCATTTACTTGAAACTGCATGTTTTCACCCTGAAATCCTAGTATATTTTTTCTATTTCACATCCTACCCTACCTGATTCTACCATCACTGATCATTGCCAGTGATCAATACCCTCTCCCAAGGTATATCTTTTCCCTCCTAAGGCATTCATCACTCTGCTTTAATCTTCTCCATCTGGTGGGGTTTCCAGCCACACATCTTTTCAATAGGTCCATGGAGAGCACCGACATTTCTTATTTCCTGCATCTACTTTACTCTGAGCAGCTGCATGCAGGCAGAACGTGGGTAACGAGTGGGACAGTGCCACACTGATGTGTTGTGATGCATCACTGAGCAAGCTGTTATCATCTTGTCCTTTCCTTTTTGCTTCAGCTGGCCCAAGCAGAGCAACATCCATCAAGGCTAGAGACAAAAGATAAAGCATCAACTAAAATATCTGGCATGCTCAGGGATAACATGGGAGTGCTTTGCTGGTGTTCTGTCTCTAGATGGCACAGCCACGTAATAAGGCTGTGCTGTAAACCTCTGTGTAATAACACATTGTGTATAATGAACCAATCTCAGCAACGTGTTAAGTTTAAAATATTTTAAGACATCTCAATTGCAATGTCCTTTATTAACTGTGTTATCCTCTTGACATAGACTTTTGACATTCTTAAAATGGTTTGTGAAATATTCAAAGCATATCAGATGTACAGAGAGCTCTTTTAACAAGTTAATCCCTCCAAGGATTTCCAAATTTCTCAAAACTGCAGTAAAAAGTACGGTATTGTCAGTACCCACCGAAAAATTTGTATATTAGTGCTTTTGAAACTCCACTGTACACTTTCGTAAACACTTTTCTTCTGTACAACACTGCTTTAGTCACATAACTGTGTTCCAAGACATAACCTCTGAAAAGTCCAAAGGCTCTCATCAGACATTCACTAGCCAGTATATATTACCTTAACATACACATATGTACATCAATGTTTCTTTTCACCTACAAAATTATAGTAATTAGTGGTTACTCTTAATTAAAAATATTTCTAAACAGGCAAAAAGAAGAGTGAGGAAACACCTTTTAGCCTTTTATTTCTTAAAGTCACTGTTCCTGTGAATCTTGTATTACTGTGTTCACTGTTAGTCTTGTCACTATTTATTTTGATTAAGATGTGTTATACAGCCTTTTTAAATGAGAAGAAATAAATCTTCCTGTCTTCATCTCTTTCTACCCCACTGTGAGGGGAATGGTGTTGTAAGTTTCATTATATGGAGAGAGAAATTGATCTTTAATAGAGTAGACACTCTCTGCAGAGCAACACTTTACAGCTTTTGCTCTATTTTACTCCTCCTTTGGTAAATCTAATTTTAGATGTGAAACTTCAGAACAAGAAATAATCATATGGTGGAACACAGAGTTTATAAATGTCACAAAAATGTATCAGATTTTTGTATGTAATTTTTTTTCCCCTACTGGTCAGATAAAAGAGACAACAAACACAAGTTGAAAAGTAAGAGAAGTGTTGACTGAAAACAGAAATAGTTGATGCTGTTCATTAAGCTGGATTATTTCAGGTTTATTTTTCATTTTCTTTTCTCCTTTTATTTTTTCCTTATTTTCCTTTTTGTTTTCCTTTTTATAATCTTTTTTACACTTTAAACCATTGCAATAAACTGATACATTTCAAATATATTTGTCTACTAGGGAAGTCTTTTTGCTAGACTATGATTTATATAGTTATAGTCAGCTTGAAGTGTACCTTAAATAAAAAAGTAGTCTTTCAGAGATGACACTTAGAAAATGGATGGTCCTGCAACGTTGTGCACTTACATTCTTTACACATGGAAGACTCAAAGAAAGAAATTGGGAAATAGCTTGAGGAAACAATCCAGGAGGATGATACATACAGACAGAAATCTAACATGTGAAAATGAGAGTTCTAAGCTATCAGTGATGTGTGCAGCATGCCATAAATCACAGATATTTATGTAACCATTTTACCCAGAGCATCTCTTGTGACATTGAGCACCACTCTGTATCTTATAGCAAGCTTAGAATCTTTAGTATAGGGGTGGGTGAAGTAAACACATTATCTACTTTTGTTCAGCTCAGTCGTTCATAGTCCTTGCAGTAATCTTAAAAAGACCCAAATACTGCCATGGGCAGATGGTGCCTGTGCATCATGAGCTTAAAAGTAACACCTTTTGTGTTAGACTAACATGATTACACTGACACTGTAAAATTACTTCAAGAAACCATGTGGAAGTAATCATCAGGCAAAAAATTTAATATTATTTCCAGATTCTGAAAGTATACCATCAAAACTCCAATAAGCTAGATGTCACAAAGTTTTTTTATTAGCATCTTGATGATATTACACTAAAAGTGAATACTTGCTTTGACCAGAAAACAGAAATGGTTTGTGAGGTGATTGAGAATACACTTTATTTTCTTTCTGTGGCTATTGATATTTGTGTTTTCCCTTGTAAAAACTGTGCCTGCATTTTATATGAGTAAAAATTACTAGTATGTATATTCTGGGTTTTTACACCTCACTCAAAATCCCAAAGGTCTTTGAAACAACACATTTCTTCTAGTTGAGTAATATGAATATTTGAAAAATAATGACAGTCATCTAGATCCCTGTGAAAATTATTTGATGTGTTTTTCTTCAGGTTTTCTTCATTCTTCATCTGTAGAAAAAAAACCCCAAACAACTAATTCAGAACATTCCTCAGAATCTGTCACTGATGAAACTAAAAAATATATGTCACTGTGTAGCACTGTGATTTCTAGTGTTATAGTTGGGCCACCATATTTAATATACTTAATGTTTACAGATGTCAACAAATCTCAGTTTTTACTGAGTGTCCAAGTATGTCTGTGGGTATGTGTTTGCCACAGTTTCTGAGCTAAAGGTTCAATTTTCATTTATCCTCCTCTCTCTATTTCTTTGTTTTGGTCTCAGTTTTGGTCTAAGATGTAGTCTAAGTAGTCAAAATATTTTCCTTGAACTGTCTTCTGTAATAAATTGCCTTACAGATATGTTCAGTATCTTCTTTTTCACTCACCTGAGAAAATAGGAAATAGTCTAACAGGCCTACTTTTAGTAAATACACTTTTAATATCCTGATATTTTTCAATACATATCATGTGATGATGTTTTCATAAAAGGATAAGCATTATGATCTGCTGGACCTTCAGATGAGCTAATATAACTTGATGATATTATTTTTTCTTAACTACTGATCCTGTAAATGTTTTCAGTTTCGTCATAGCTGTAACTGTAATATGCATCAATACCACGTTTTTCAGTCTTCTTTATTTGTCCCTTAGAGCTCTCTTTTTAGTTTTCCTAATAAAAGACATTCTCACTGTATGTTTGATACTGTAGAATGCAGGATAGAAAATTTTAAAAGCATTATAAAATGCAAAGTGAAATAAAACCCCCAAATGGTCAACATTCACCAACAGGTGAATTTAAGTTATGCCTAAAGTTTTACCAATGGCACTCTCAAATATGGTCATGATATCAGAAATTGATATGGACAAATTTATGTCATAGTTAATAAAAAGAAGTTGTTTGAATTTCTAAATGTACTTATGGTATTATATGTAGACATTTTGGGGGGGGAGTTTTGTGTGGGTTTTTTTGTTTAGTTTGTTTTGTTTTGGGGGAGTTGTTTGCTTGGTTTTGTTTTTTGTTAATTGGTTTGTTGGTTTGTATATTTTTTTCTTTAAATAAAACTACCATAGTTATTTTTTCCTCTGTTTGCAATGTGCCTGGATGGTATGAGAACAGATAAACTTCTTCATGACAGTCCATAGCACAGTCATGTCAGGCAGTGTCGTTTTGCTCTTTAGTCTATGAGTATGATCTAACATTGAATTTTGATCTAATTTTGAAATGGATCCTGCTTTGAGTAGAGAGTTAGACCAGATGACCTCCAGAGCAGCTTTCAACCTAAAGTATTTTGTAATTCTATCACACTTATTTAGTGGTGTGCTGTTCTTCCTCTTCTTTTTTTAAATTTTCTTCTTTCTCCTCTTCCTTTTCTCATTCCTCTTCCTCCTTCTTGTCGATTTTTGTACAATCTCAGTCTCTAAAATGAGGTAAGTGCATCTTGCTATCTTTGATTTCCAAAGAATAGGAGGCCTTAGATACCCAGCTGTTGCTCATCTTAGAAAGCCCCCAAGATTAGTCATTATGGTTCGGTGAATTTACTGATTTAATGTTATAGTAAATTTACTGATTTAACATGCCAGTTTTAGTTCAGAAGTACAGTAGCTTGCATAATTTAGCTTAAATAATAAACCATGATTAGAAAAGTCTAGGTTGGAAGGGACCTTCACATTCTCATTAATATCTTTGGATAAAAAATGAGTTCACACTTTCTGTTCAAGTAATTTTGCCCTATGATTTCTTCTTCTTAACCAAATAAGCTTTTAGGAATTTTATGTCTGAGTTTGCTTGTGTAAAATGAAGATAATGCAATTCTAGGCTCATAGCATTATGGATTTGTTGGAATTATTCTTAAAATAGTCAAATTTTTTTAGGTCATCCTTAACATTACACAAGGGGAAAGTAATAATTTATGTTAAATACTTGAATAGGATGGTATATGTTTTGTAAAACAAAATATGGAAATGATTACAGGAAGACAATCTAAACATTTGATATTTCAAAGGAGTATACAAAATACTTCACAATTCAAAATTTTGAAGGGACTTTCCTTCAAAAGTGCCATATTGAGAGTGGGATTGAAGATGCACAGGAGAAATGAGTTATGGTACACAAGACTTTCTAAAAACAGGATCTGTAGCTCGTGTAAATTTAGTGTGATAGCACTAACGTCCACAAGATTACATGAGGAAATAGGAACTTAGAATTAATAAGTTACAGGAAAAGACTCTAGGGTGAAGCAAACCTAAGTCTACAATCAGAATTGTCCATTGGCTGATGGAAAAGATAAGCTGGTTAGTATATTTAGTCAGCTATGATTCTTTCTTTTTGGTATTATCTGCAAGCAACTGGGAAAGATCACCTAGTTCTTTATTAATTCACTTGAACAGAATTCTGGTCCCGGTGCACTCACTTTTTTTTTACACTATCATCCTTTCATTTGTAATTATTCTTTTAGAAAAAATTGTATACAAATGTACTCTTAATAAAAATTGTTCATATGTTTCTAGATGAGAATTTCCTTTTTCTTTACCTCCCCCCCACCTCTTTAAGCTTTGATACACCCTGTTATCTATAAATCCTAAAAAATGTATTTGCTGAATATGTAGATATCATTATATAAGGGAAACTTAGAGAAAGAATTAAACTCCTAGTTCAAATAATGGGAAGACTTTGTTTGTTCAATTCTGCCTTTCTGCACTCTATATTAATTCATGTTCCTTCTTTTTGTTCTTGTGCTTTAGCTATTATTCTATTTCCTATGTTATTTATTTTCTCTTCTATATTTTATGTGTCACCACTGCTTAAAGTGTATAAATGTCTTAGTTCAGACCAGAGTTGTGTATGGGGAGTGGATATCCTGATAGCTCCACTTAAATCTCTTTGGTAGCTTGTAATAGTCATGAATAGTGAAAAGCAGATCTTTTCAAGATGAAACTGAACAGAAAAATGCGTTGCAGAAGCTGAGAGCTAATTAATTCATGGGATCAGACTAAAGATACTCAAGTCTCTGAATATATACATGGTGTGCCCTGAGTATCACCAGTACCATACACTTTATTCCACAAACCTGCTTCAATTTGGCCACACTTTTATGGAAGCAGACTTAGCCTCAGCCTCTTGAGAACTAGTGGTATTCAACGGAAAAGAGCTCTCCTACCTCCTCACAATTTTAACTAACTTATGCCAATTAAACTATGACTATGAGGATGGAGGAAAAATTAGGATTTGAAGAGGTGTGATAAAAAGCCTGCCCTGGTTTCTGCCTGGATAGATATTTCCTTTTAAGGTCCTTATTTATATTCTAGTTTCCTGATTATTTCCCAGTGCTGCTTCCTCTAGAAGAGAGAGATTATTTGCTGTTTCTTTCATCCAAATACAGAACACATATGAGGCATACTTGCTTTTCTTTAGTTTCTTTATTGGTTTTCTCAGGTGCTGTTGTGGTTGGTCCTGTTTCAGCTATTAGTCATCCCAAGCGTCTACAGAATAAAACTGCTGCTGGTGACATATGTATGTAGGAGCCTTTATAAAAACTCTCCATGGGAAAATTCAGGCATCTCTATGGTAAAAAAAATGGCTAGCTGGGCAGGTTTAAGGTGACAAGTCTTGAATAATGGTGACTGGTAGAAAAATTTCAAGAGCTTCCATTTATTTCATAATGAAACATAATGGTTGTGTGCCATATTTTAAAGAAATTATTAATTTGCCTATTCTATTAGGAATTAAGGGCAGACATTAAAAGCACCCTGCTATCCGTACACTAAGTGAAGGAGGTGTTTTTTCATTCCCACTCCAGCTCTGAGTGCAATATTGATGTGTGTGTCTTCATTTCTCATAGAATAAATATAAATTTATGGGCAATAGAATCAAATTTCTAAAGTGGTTTCACTTTGTCTGTAGAGTTCAAGTATTAGTATGAATTGATTTTTATATTTACTGTAGTAACCATCCAGCAGTGAATTATTTGCTGCTAATAATTATTAGTAATTCTTGCTTGCATAGTGTATCCATTTATCAAACAATAATACTGTAGTTTTCCTTCTTCTGTTTACTGTGCAAATTCATGCTTATCAGGTTATCAGGTCTTTTTCTAGAGATTTATTCCTCTTCATCTAATTTCTTTCTTATTGTGTGACTGAGAAACTTTTTTCTGCAAGCCCAATTAAATAAAAAAAAAAATGCCCATCTGTAAGGTTATGGGAACAAATAGCAAAGTGAATGGGAGAAATGGTATTTGTTAGTCACATGGCTCAGGAATATGCAGACAGCATCACCCCTGAAGAGCCTGACTCCACTGTTTTCCTGATAAACCTATGCTCCAGCCTAGGGCAGCTTTAGGATACAAACAGCAGTCAGTGAATAAAAATTTTCCTTAGTGTGATGGAATGGTCAGCATATAAAGTCATGTATTTTTTGTCTTTTAACTTCTTTGAATGAACAACCTTGAGGGATCAAAATCAGGTTGTCTGATGTCTGGATGGAGACAACTTGTTCTGACTGAGGTTGCAATTGCAGTCAAAATTATGATTTTTCTTAATTCAAAATATATTTGAGGCCACTTGCTCTATTTGAACTATGAAGTATCTGTTACAATCAAGTAACATCCCAGCATGTGCAAAGACTCTGGAGGAATTATTGTAGAAACCGAGTTGAAGACCTCTGAATGATAAAACATCAGGTTTTTCCAGTGCAAATACCATTTAGGTCAGGGTATCATGTCTGCTATTACCATCGTGAGCAGAGGCTATCTGCTAGGGGGAGATGACAAAGTTACATGTTGTTTTGTGGAGTGCACAGTTGCCCTTAAGCATATGGTCTTCTGCCAGTGTTTGAAGAAGCTCTGCTGGACAGATAATTAGAAACTTTGTGATAAAGTCTCTGCTCTTCAGGCAAAATAATCATAAGAGTGGTGAATTAACACAAGCAGCAGAACATCAAGAAATATTTAATCTTCTAAAACAATCTAGTCTGCTTTAAAGTGAGTGTTAACAGTGAAGTAATACATTCTTTGCCAAGGAAGACTGTAATACTACCATTTGCTGTGCCATTGGCAGAGAGAAATGTGCATCTCTCCTTTGGAAAAAAAAATGGTTCTCCACTTACAAGGATAATAATGCTTGCAAAAGTTGGAATTAGCAATACCAAGTAGCAAGAGATGTTCCAAGTTTGTTCATGATGTGTGATTTACAAAATATTTGCTTTTGTTTATGGGATTGACTTCAGAGTCTTAAATCTTAGGCACATATGTTTCATTCTCTTCTTCTTAATAGAAAAGGCGAATAAGAGACAGTAAATGCACAATTGCTTAATGAATGCTAATGAGTAAATGAGTTCCTTTCATCAATATAGTAAACTTTCTCTAAAGCTCTCTGTGAACCACTGATAACTGAGGTTACTGTTAATTTCCAATGAAAAGTGTCTTCAGTTTCTTACCATGTCATAAGAAGGAAGGAAATATTGCCAATATTTTGTCTAATAACACAAATTATCTATTCTTCTCTGAAAAACAGAAATCAGGAATTTGTGAAATGTTTGCCTTTCTGCAGATTTACTTCTTGCAATTGTATGCAAATAGCATTCAAAATATACCACTTGCAATAAGCTGACCACCACTGCCTCTCTGGTTGCAGTTCACACCACCCTTTCGGCTGAGCATGTTCTAATTTAAATGAAAAATCCATCTGTACATTTTGGTTACATCTGAGCTTGAATATAAGGAAATTGGGTGTTTCTGTGCCATTTGTAAAGTTTCTCCCTCATACTCCTTGGAAGCAAAGAGGAGGGAAATCAACTTGTCTTAAAAAGTGCACCTGGAAAAAGTAAAATTTTAAAGGGTAGATATGGGAGTAGATACTGTGAGAGAAAACTTAATGGAATAATATGGAAGTGAACAGAGAATGATAGGGAAGGGATAATATGTCCTTGGGGTTTTTCATAGGCATCTCCTCATTCAGTAAGAGATAGTTAATTGCTGAGCAAATAGGGAGGACAGTAATGGTCTATGTCTGGGGCTATGATAATAAATGCAAAGGAAAACACTTAAGAAAGGTGTTAAGTATTTGCTGTGTCTTGAATAAGTAAGCCCTGGTTTTAAATAGATGCTTGTTAAGTGAATTTTTCCCATTTTATGACTTAAGCAAATTGCTATTCCTGCTGACAGAGAGATGAGAAATACTGAATTTAATTACATGGTTTAAGGAATAGGTCTTGTTTCTTTCATATTAGAGTGTTTTAAGGGCTGGATGTGATACATTGCCTCAGTTCCTATATAGAATATATAAAAAATCTGCAACATAGAAAAAAACAGGACAAGAATTATAATTTGAATTCACACAGAACACTATTTTCAAAAATTAATTTTATAGTGTGAATATTTAGGAAATTACTGGGTGTAAAATGGACTCATATGACATTACTTCTCCTGTTATAGTAAATTAAACAGTTCAACATAATTGGGCTTTATAAATTCCAAAATGAGCACTGATATCTCTATATTGGAATATAAAGATGCAAGTTTCTCCTTAAATTTCATGAAATACTCTCTGATTTCAGAGATTCCTGGTATGGTACCTCTTACAGTGCATTTTCCTGAGTGTTTGCAGGTGTAATTTGAGTAAAAAATGGGATATTTAAACCACTGTTTAAAATGTAAACAATCAATTCCCTGTACGAAAAGGTTATGTGACTGCAAAGAAAAAAACGTAGCAAGGCCTACAGATATATTGGTCACCTTGGTC